>VDFB02369122.1:0-35482 GCA_007258455.2 Sequoia sempervirens | reverse complement strand
ACCCTGACACTTTCCAAAAATAGAAATTACTAAAAATAGAGAAAAAAAAGCAAAAAAGAAAAATTTCTAAAAATAGTAAATCCTGGATTGGTCCAAAAGTGCCAAAAATAGAAGCAAAAAAGCAAAAAAGCAAAATCCCTAAAAAATAAGAAGTGTTAGATTTGACCCAAAGCAATGGCGTTCCTCGTCCTCCAGACCTTCTGGGTACTTTGACGATGTCTATGCACAGTTCAGGGATTGAATTCTCTACTTGGCTCGAACGACCCCTCAAAACTCTAACTCCTCATTGTAAAAGAAAAATGGTGATTAGCAGTTGCGATGCCAAGGCAAAACCCTAGAAAGCAAAAAATAGGGGGTCCCCATTTGCAATGGGGCAATGTGTGAAAAGGTCACAACATCTAGCACCAACCTAAATAAATGTTCCTGAACATTTCAAAGATATAATCTACTTCAAACCCAGAATCTTAGATTAATTCTAACTTACCCTTTGGCTAAGAAGAGTACTCAAAAGGGAAGAGTAATCCTAAACTGTATCAAGACCTTTTATCCTTCAATTACGAGTGTGTGCAAATGCGTTTATTCCCGTCTCATAAGATCAATACGACTCTTTGGTTCCATCATGGCATTTTTGTGTAGTTTTGTCTTAACTCCAAAAGCATCCTTGGATAGCTCGTTGCCAGCGAGCGTCCATAGCCCCAACGAGGTTATCTTCTAGAATCTCACAGAGATTGCTCTACTTCCGGCGATTTATTATTATTTTGATTCTTTTGTACACCTGTAGAGATGTCCGCACACCCAAAAGCCAAGTGTTTTGATCTTTCATTCTTTTCTTTTAGTTCATTTTGATATTCTTTTTTTTTCACATATTTCCACACTTTGGCTTGTAAGCAATGAAGCTCACATGGGTTTGAGCATTATAGTGGCGTTGAAGTAAGACTTTTGATTGTTCTTTGTTGTTTAGCCATGACTTCGCCTAGAAAACCATAATGACTCAGAGAATTCATTAAGTGTGTAAAATATAATAACTGTAAGACTCAATGTCAAGATACAATAGATGATTCCCTTTCCAGTCAAGTACTAACCTTAACCAAACAATGAAGTTGAAAAAGAACAACCTTGGATTCAAAAGTACTTCATAAAATAACTATCCAAGAAATGGACTGAACATAATTTAGCACAGATGCTAGAGTTCTTAAGATACAACACCCTTCACAAATGGGAGCCCGTTTATTGAAAGCAAAACAAAACAGACAAGCAAACTAAACTAAGAAAGAAAAACAACTAATCTAAAGAAAACAAAGCAAAGAAAACCTACTCTTAAACAAACAAAAAACGAAAATTTAAAGCAAATCAACAGTCAAAAGACCTAAGTATATACAACTCCTAGTATGATTTCTCAAGGTGTGCAGGAATAACAAAGCAATGGTCACAGTGCGAAGTTTTGCAAAATTATCTTTAAACTCAAAAAAATATTCTTTCAAAGGACAAATCTGAAACTCAGGCAAAAATTTGGGAAAGATTAGTAGCTGGGGCAAGTCACCCAGACCATGATTGATCCATAAACAAGTTATCTTTCCTAAATCTCCATAATCAAAATGATATTCCTTGTAGTCAACAATAGGGCAAGATACAACCTAGTGGTCTTCATTCGCAAACATGAATTCTTGCTCTTCATCTATTGCTTCATCAGGAGGTCGGAGTTGATGGTGAACCATACCACTTGCATCTGAAACATGGAGGTCAACATCACATTCCAAGCTGGATGGAGTGTGGCGGGAATTCGACTCAAAAGGGAATTTAGAAATTTGGAACATTTCATGCGCTGGCTCCTTTTGAATCCCTAATAATGGATCAAGCCCCAACCTAAATTGTTCTTCATTTTCTGTCCCTGTCACAGTCACTTGTTTATCAGGTAGTGTTCCATTTGTTTCGATTTCATCAAGCAATTCCTCCATGACTGTGATCATTGGATCAAGCACCGACACGAAATGTATTTCATATCCTACTTCCATCTTGGTAGCCCATTGATCGTCAAACATGTCATCTTGCCTCAAGCTACTTATCATTTCTTCCATCTTGTCCATACATGATTGAACTTCTTCATCAAGGACCATTCCTTCTTGAAGTGCACTGGAACCACTTCCCTCTTCATGTTTTCCTCCTTGGACGGTGAACGTTGGAAATTTCTCACACCATCTCTACTTTGAGCTAAGTCCTCAATTTTTGGTTTTTGATGATCTTCAATAACTTGCAATTCTATATATTCATTCACTTTTGTATGCTAACAGTTGCCTTGGGTGGTTCTTCTTGCTTGGATGTATTCCATTGCTTCTTTGATCTTTACTCCAATGGCCTCCTCTGGCGTTACGATGCTTGGAATATCTTCACCCACTTGATCCCTAAGCTCAACCACATTATCTTGTTGTGACTTATTTTCCCTGTTGTTAAATGATATTGAGGTACATTCTTCATTTGGTGCTAAAAATGTTCGCTTGACATATTCAATCCATCCTTTGTCCTTGAAGCATCCATATGGTAGCTCTGGTAATCTGAGGTGACATCTGGCATGGTTGATAGCCTCTTCACATGTTGTGCAAGTGTACTCTGGATGAGGTGCATTGTGAATCCGACACCAACGAAGGAGCAAAACACCATTCAAGTGAACATTACCTAGTTCTATCTGATTTTGGATTCTAAGTATGAACCTCGTGAAGGCCTCATATATAACTTTCGGAATGCTATAATCATCAGGTTCTACATCCAACACTCCTAACTTGGGAACATCCTAAAAGAAAAAATTTCCTTGTAGGACCAATTCTATCCTTGACAAGAATGTTAGGCAATTCATTTCATCATGTTTGGTCGTTTCATGAATCCGACATCTTCCTGGCAAAGCATACTGAGACAAATTCTTGGGATGTAGCTATGCATTCAAATTTTCTTGGATTTGAGAAGTATCCACAAGGAGACTATCCTAACAACAAGAAATATGGAACAAACACCCATCCATTGAGAAATATCCTTTTGGATTTTCCATTTCAAATTTTATTTTTTTAGGAAGTTTTTCAAGTTTTTACTTTTTTTTGGATTTTTTGATATAAAAGATATCTAACATATCTTTGATTTGGCATTTCAAAGTTCATACTGGTTCCATCCAGCTGGATTTCCATACTTGTGAAAATAAACAACCTAATGTTCAGCCCTCCTTCTAGCGCCAATTCTATGTCGGTGTACGTTTTATCATCCACCGAACACACAGAATAAAATGTCCAAAGACACTCTATCCTCTCTTGAACAAAATCACCGCGTATGCTAAGATTGCAAGATCATATGGCGACTCCAAGGTTTCTTTTGTCAGGTCTTGACGTGTGGATAAGCTCAATGGGCGTTGTGATATGCTGGTAATACACAAAGGGACTTACGCTAAAAAATTCTTCACAAGTTAGGACTTCGATGGATTTAACATTAAATACTCTTTCTTTCTTGGATTTTCTGTTTGGGATTTCAAAAAAAGTGCAAAAGGGTAAGAGTTTAGAACTACTCCTAAGAATTCAAGAGACGGTAAAGATTAGGTGAAACTGGTAACCACGCTTTGCTTCGGCTCCTTAGGACAACTACACAAAGTGGGTGCAATCTTCAAGGGGTGTGATTATAGTTTTCATTTCTTGAACAATACTTATCCAGACTGAAGTTAAGCATCCACAATCATAAGCTCAGGCTAACTTTACGCATTGAATAAAAATCATCTATTCAAAGAAAGTATGAGCTAAGTTTCACCAATCAATACTATCAGATCTTTCATTCATTTAACAAACATTCAAATCAAATTCTATCTTAATTCTAATCTAATGTTGAAGAAGATATGCAACCTTGCAAACCACTTGACAATAAAAGGGATTCAAAGCAAATCATGCATAAGAGCTTTTATTAGCGGAATTAGCTATATGCAACAATCTCACACTTTCTTCACAAAATGAAAATGAGAGATCAAGAGTTTATATAGAGTTTCTGAAAGTAAATGAAGGGCCGTGATTAAAACAAATTAACGGCCAAGATCAAGACAAATCAACCCTAATTAAGGTTTCCCAAAATAACATCAACATCAATTGCATGAAAGACAAGTGGCGCTAGGAGCTATTTTCAAGGAAGTGCGTCTCTATCCCCTCAAGCAACAATGTGTTCGATGAATCTGGACACGATTAGGATGACCTCTTCCATCGTGACCTGTGGTAGCATGTTCATCCTGAATTCCAACCCATCCAAGTCCTTAGCATATCCGGCAAAAGTATTCTCCCATTCCAATTCCTGTTTCAGGAAGGCATCTCGGATAGACAAGAAGTTCACCACCTTAGTCAAATTTTGCCTTAGGACCGGTCCAGTGATGGTGGAGAAGATTTCCTAAGCTCTATGCTTTACGCTTACTTCTTTGATCTTGGATTCCTTTCAAGTTTTTTGACCTCTTCCTCTCACTTGCATTTGAATCTTTGAGGTCTGGAAGTCTCCCCTTGGAGTAGATGTTTGGACTTGAAGTTATTTTCTTTCCTGATTGCTTTGAAATTCCTCCTCCTTGAACAAGCATGAGCGGACTTCATGACCTCTTGGACAAGGATGGGCGGACTTCACTTCATGCTTGCCATATCCTCTTCAAGGTGGGGCAGACTTCATCACTTCCTTGCCATCTTGTCTAGGGCAGACTTCTCATTGCCTTGGACAAGCATCATTCAAGCCAAGGGCGAACTTGACAGCAGTTTGGACATAGCTTTTCTTTCCCAAGCGGACTTTGCATCATCTTGGACATTTTCCTTGGGTGGACTTTGAGGTTGGCTAGACAAGTCTTATCTCCTTTGGGCGGACTTTGTTTGACCTCTGCCATCTTCATGGCGGACTTGGAGCTTGCTTTGCCATCTTTTCCTTGAGCTGGGCAGACTTTGAGGTTTCTTTGCCAAGCTTGTCTTCCTAACCTCTGGACGGATCTCTGGTTATCATCTGGATCATCTGGAACAAAACCCTCGCCATGGGATTTTCTCTTGCTTTTTACTTTTGGAGGTGCAAAACCTTGATTCTAAAGATGAAAACATTGATACCATGACTTGTGAGACCCTGACACTTTCTAAAAATAGAAATTACTAAAAATAGAAAAAAAATAAAAAGCAAAATTTCTAAAAATAGTAAACCCCGGATTGGTCCAAAAGTGCCAAAAATAAAAAAAGCAAAAAGCAAAAAAGCAAAATCCCTAAAAAATAGGAAGTGTCAGATTTGACCCAAAGCAATGGCGTTCCTCGTCCTTCGGACCTTTTGGGTACTTTGACAATGTATATGCACAGTTTTGGGCTTGAATTCTCTACTTGGCTCGGATGACCCCTCAAAACTCTAACTCCTCATTGTAAAAGAAAAATGGTGGTTAGCAGTTGCGATGCCAAGGAAAAATCCTAAAAAGCAAAAAACAGGGGTCCCCATTTGCAATGGGGCGATGTGTGAAAAGGTCACAACAAGGCACAACACACCTAGATTAAGTAGTTGTAGCAATAGGACTAGACAATGACCCACTAGGCTGTAAAGACTCCATCAGCATTCCTATTTTTTTGGCTTCACCCTCCATGTGCAACCTAGTCACCTCGAGCTTCTCAGCTATTGTTATTTTTTTGCAAACTTTCACCCCTTGACAAGTTATTCCTGAAAGATGGGAGTAAACTCTTGCGTAGTTGCCACTGTAGTCCTCCTTGCAAATATGACATAGCCATACTCTACTCCCCCCTGAAATTTTTTCTTAATGTCTGGCTGTTGCAAATTGTAAAAGAGGTTTTTTTGGGTTAAATGGACCCTTTGCATACTTTGTCAAGAGGTGAGAAGGGCATTGAAGAGGATTTTCTGAATTTTGTATCCCTGAAACAATCTCATTCCTTGAAGAACTTCCATTTTATGTTCAATTTCTTGACCCTCACTACTGCTAGTGCTCATTGTTTTTCTTTGTTGCAATGTAAATGACAGTTGCAAGTGCAAACATAGAACACAAACACATAAAAAAAAACCTCCTAAGTATTTAAAATTTTAACAAAAACAAAAAAAATGCAAAAGAATTTGTAAAAATAACCAAAAAAGAATGAACTTACCTCAAATGATGGAGATTTGCTCTTCTTTTTCCCTTTTGCTCACTTCTCTTTCCTTATCTCACTTGGTTTCCCACAGTTGTGCTCTTCTTCTTTCAGCTCTTCACAATTTCACAAATGAAACAAATGAATTGTTATATTGTTGTTTTTAGGTTTAGGTTTAAAGCGAAGGGGGAAGGGGTGTTGGGGCCCTTGTGGGCCTCCACACCACTTTTAAATTTTTTTATTTTTTTTAAATGAAATTATAACTTACTAGGCCATAGGGGATGGCTAGCTGTCCCTAGGACGGTCGAGGGACGTCCAGGCATCCTCTAGCCGTCCCCTGCCATTCCCGACTTATTGACAGACGTCCTTGAGACGTTTCTGAATTTTGTTGGCAAATCAAGGACGACACAAGAGCGTTTCTAAGGCATCCTCGCGTCTTCAAGATGTTTCCAACTGGTGATGCCCCTAAATATGTCAGGTACGCGTCCTTGAGTAACAGAAGATGTGATAGAATCCACACTTGCCACAATGTAGAAACCAATGGTGGCACCAAAAACATTGAGGTGATCCAAAAAATGACAAAGATGTTCAACCAAGATGAGAAGGAGATAAGGAGAGAGGATCTCTCTGCCACAAATCCTTTTCAACATGAAATTGGGTAGAAGAACCATTATAAGAACAAAAAATGGAGTACAACGAGCTATAACCCATTGTATCCAACTATCATCAAAACCAAAGGCAAACAAGATAACTTCCAAAAAAATTCAACAAAACTTCTCATAAGCTTTCAATAGACCAAGTTTCATTAACGTAGTTTTTTCCTTTTTTGGGTGCATAGAATGGATGGCCTCTTGGATAACTATGATTCCATCAAGGATTTGATGCCCTAGAACAAATCCACCCCACTTTGGGGCGATAAAGGAAGGAAAATACCTATTCAATCTCTCAACTATAGTTTTTGAAAAGATCTTGTCAATAGTATTACAAACAACAATGTTTTTGACATTAGAAAAGCCTTCAACGTGAGATTTCTTAGAGATCGAAACTAAATAAGAACTGTTCAAAGCCTTCAGCATCTACTTGGAGGTGCACAACTCTTTATTAACCTCTAAACTATCCCTTTTGACAACATTCCTGAAAAACTTAAAAAACCCAATAGGAAAGCCATCAAGACCAACATTTGCTCAAGCTCCTCCATTGAAATAGACTGATTCAAGGAGTTGCAAAAAGGAGTAATGATTTACAAATGCAATCAAAGATGAGATGCCTATCTACTTCAAAAATCTCATTGGGAGCTTTTAACAAATCACTAAAGTGAGAAATAGCCTATTGTTGGATGTCCTTAATAGAAACTATCCAGGAGTTGTCCTTCCTTTGGATTTCTCTTAAAAACTATTAGTTTTTCTCTAAGCAAGTATGATATGAAGGAAGAAAGCATAGTTCCTATTCCCCACCTATCACCACTTGACTCTAGACTTTTGCTGCCACATGATTTCTTCTTGAAGTTTTGTCTTCTCATGTTATGATATTTCTCACAAATAAGTGTAAAAACTGGAAATATAGCATACCACTTCGAGGGGATTACCTCCAATAATCAAATAATATTATATGAGTTCAATATTTGATGATATGATGATATGGGTGAGATTTATCTTCCTTATTTATAGGCTAAACTATGCAGGGACACACCCCTTCATCCTAATTAAGAGGTATTAGTGTATTAACTAATATTCATGTTAGGGTTAAGCATGCCACAAGTGTTTATCTTTATTATAATTAGGAATATATATATATCATATTAGGATCATAACATTCCCTTACCCTTCAGAAAAGCATTGCCCTCAATGCTTAGCAACTCTAAAATATTTCATATGAATCGTTCATCATTCCATGTTGCATTTTCAATTGGCATATTCTTCCACTTGATTAGGAATTTTGAGGTGGCTTTATTTTGCAATCTGATTTTGGGAATTCCATGAAATTTTTGTATATTTTGTATGAATATTATTTCCATAATATTAGTAGAAAATAGATGAGAGTCCACAAAAATATGCATTCTTAATTAGTCTATCCACAACAAGCTAGATTACATAAATATTACTTGTCTTTGGCAGCCCCATAATGAAGTCCATTAATATTTCTGCCCAGTGTTGTATTGGAATGCCTAATATTTGTAAGAGGCTTGGAGTCTTTTTTATTTCCCTTTTATTTTGTTGGCATATCAAGCATTCTACCACAATTTTTTGGATAGTCACTTTAATGCCTTCCCAAAAGAAATTTTCCTTTAAATAAGTATGAACAAATCTTCTATAGTATCTTATTAAACCCAAAAATCCTTTCTTCTTGGGGTCCATCTTAACACCTTTAAGTGACACCAATTGTCTTGAGTATTCTACTTGTTTCACCCTAAAGACAAATTTGGATTGTTTTGCATAGATTTTATTTTCTTCCAATTCATTAACAATTGGAAAATGAAACTTATCTTTATGAGTGATTTTGTTTAACTTCTTGTAACATGAACACATTCTCTACGGATCATCCTTTTTTGTTAAGAATAAGCATAGGGGATAAATAGGATTTTTTGTTGGGATGAACAATGCTTCGTGGCATTAATTTAATGTCATGATTATGGTCTCCAATTAGAGGTACAGCCTTGGATTCTTAAAATACTTGCTGATGGTATTGAATAATCTCTTGAATTTCTGGTTGATCTTGAGTTGTCATATCTTGTGCTTCTATAAAATGTAAGTGCCTCTATATTATGAGAACTTTTCTTGAGTAATTTATCCATCCTATGGGAGCTAATGATTTCACTTGGAGGTGATTTTATTCCCAAAAGTTCAGACGTTTTCCAATGAATCCTAAAAGCCATGGATAAGTCTTGAAAATTGAAAGATATTGTTCATAATTGCTTAAGCCATTGAACACCCAAAACTACATCCACTCCCCTAATAGGTATAGCAAACATTTCTAAATCTAGTTGATAATTTCCCATGGAGAGTTTTATATGATGGCATTTACCACCACAAGGTAGTTGTTTCCCATCAGCTATCATGACTGGAAAATTAGAGACTGAAAACACAAAATAATCGAGCTCATTAGCTAATCTTCTATCAATAAAGTTATGTGTACTACCAGTATCAACTAACACTTTCACATTTTTCTTTTTTATATTACCAATTACTTTGAGTGTTTGTGGTGCATTTGTTCCATTCAATGCATGTAGAGAGATAGTAGTGTTTTTTTCCTTGGATTCCTCATTCTTAAGTTTTATGTTTGATTCTTTTGCAGGTACTTCTCCCTCTTCTTCAACCTCATTCTTTTTTGCACTACTAGAACACTTATAACTCCTTGACCATTTGCTATCACAATTCCAACATAGGCTTTTTCTCTTTTCTCTATCTATTGTTGTGGAGAGAGTTTACTAATTTCTCTTAGGTTAAAGAATTTGTCCATGTTTTTGCTAGTAGGATTAGTCACATTTTAATCAATTACTCTCATGGTTTCACCTTTGGTGGTGTTTTGTTTATCAATATGCAATGTTTGTTGCATAGTTTTCCTAATTGTACAAGGTTCCAACAAACGAACATCATGTTGAATATGATCCTTAAGTCCAATGATGTACAAATGTTGTCTTTGGTAGAGTGTCACCTCGGAAGCTCGAAGTGCCAATCTCAAATGCTCAACATTATATTCAAATATAGACCTTAATTGTTTTAAACTTGTTAGTTGGGTAAAATAGCTTCCAATGCATGGTTGCTCATAGAAGGTTGTTAATTCTTTACTAAATTCTTTCCAACTAAACATTTGTCCTTGTCTATCACTCATCTTCCATTCATAACATTTGTAAGGTCCTAATTCTAAATATAGTAAAGCTATGTCAACCATGTCATTATTTGGTATATTGTGAAGTTTAAATTGTTGCTCTATGAGGCTTATCCATGAAATTACATTTCTACCAGCTAATTTATGTATGTATATTCTTGGTAGGTAAAATTGTTGACCTTGAAAAGGTTCTCCTATCCCTTGATTTGGTTTATTAGGGTTGTATCCACCTTGGTGGATTTTTTGAGACTTTAATTCTGATAATAATTCTTTCGTAAAGCTATCTAAATTCTCATTTAAGGATTTTACAAATGGGTCAAACAATTTATCTTTAATGAAATATATCGTTGTTTCATGTCCTTGCAGAATTCTTTCCTCAATATTAGGTTGTGGAAAATAAAATGGGTCCTTGGATTTTGTATCTGTAGAAAGGTCCTCTAAACATAAAGATGACATGGCTTTAATTATGTTTATATTTTAAGATTTATTAAGGTAGGAAAATATCTGGAGTTTGGATCAAACTTAGACCACTAAATTAAGAAATATATTTTATGTCCAAAAATGAATTTCAAAGAACTAACCCTACCTAATTTTTGATAAGCTTTCCAAAAATGTAAATTTTTTTTTTAAATTCCAAAAAATTGCAACCTATAGAGAAAATTAAGGAAATTTTTTACTAAACTTTGACCACTAAATTAAAGAATTTATTTTATTTCCAATATTAAATTACAGAGCTAACCCTACCTAATTTTTTATAAGCTTTCCAAAAATGTAAATTTAAAAAAAAAATCCAAAAATTGCAACCTTTTGAGCAATTTAACGAAAAAACATAAAATCTCAATAACTTTTAGAAAACATCCCTTCAAAGTTTGAATTTTTTTCTATTAGCTTAACTAATATATACCTCAAAACCCAAAAAAAATCATATCCAAATTCGCACTAGTTTGAAAGTTATGGTGGAAACAAAAATGTTGGCCCAAATCATAGCTTTGATGCCACTTGTTATGATTTCTCTTGAAAATATATGTTAAAATCAGAAAGAAGAATTATAGTAGAGAACTTTGAGGAGGTTACCTCCAAAAATCAGATAATATTATATGAGTTCAATATTTGATGATATGATGATGTGGGAGAAAGTTCTCTTCCTTAATTATAGGCTAAACTATGTAGGGACATACCCCTTCATCATCATTAAAAGGTATTAGTGTATTGACTAATATTTATGTTGGGGTTAAGCATGCCACAAGTGCTTATCCTTATTATAATTAGAAATATGTAATATATACTTAGGAATATACCATATTAGGATCATAACATCTCAGGAGCATTTTGGACTTCATTTTTCTCCAACCAAGAGAATTTTACTTAAGCAATATTCCTGAAAAACTGAAAAAACTCAATAAGAAAGCCATCAGGACCAAGAGTTTAAACTTTTTTCAAATGGTTGACCATATGCTCAAGCTCCTCCATTGAAATAGGCTTATTCAATGAGTTGCAAAAAGGAGTAATTATTTATGGATGCAATCTAAGATATGGTACCTATCTACTTCAAAAATCTCATTGGGAGCTTTGAACAGATCTCAAAAGTGAGAAATGACCTGCTGTTGGATGTCCTTAATAGAAACGATCCAGGAGTTGTCCTTCTATGGATTTCTCTTAAGATATTAGTTTTCCAATAAGCAATTACTATATGATGGAAGAAAGCAAAGTTCCTACTCCCCACCTATCACCGCTTAGCTCTAGACTTTTGCTGCTATATGATTTCTTCTTAAAATTTTGTTTTCTCAGGAGCATTTTGGAATTCAGTTTTCTCCACCAAGAGAATTTTACTTAAACCATGTTCTCTTATGGAGAGTTGGATATCAGCCAACACAATCAACAGACCCTATTTCTTTTGATTGAAGTTACCAAAGAAAGAGACATTCACCTCCAGTTTTTGCTTCACATAGTTTAATTTATGAAAGACAATATACATGCCAGTCCCATGGTTTGGTGTGCCTTCCTTCCACCATAACCTGATCTTATCTTAAAGAGATTCCTCCTTCAGCCACACGAGCTGAAACCTAAGAGAATTATTTTGAGGTCTGAAAACTCCTTCCACATGCAAAGCAATGGGCCAGTTATTGTTACCAGCATCCTCCAAGACAGATGAGGAGAGCCTAATATGATCAGACAGCCAAGAATCACTAACCAAAAATATGTCCAAACATTCAAAAATGTTAGCATTTCCAATCCTCCGATTTTTCCAAGAGAAAATTCGAGTGTTCAGGGGAATACCATTAGCTGAAAAAGGTTAATATGAAGTTAGATATGAAGGCTAGCCTAGATCGGAACTGAAGTCCCGCCCCTCTTTTCCTGCATAGGAAGAACAACATTTAAATCTCCCCCAATAATCCAGGGAATAGCAAAAGAAGAGTCCTTATGAACCTTTAAAATCTCCCAAAGCTTACTACTCATGAGAATTCCCTCTATAGAGAGGCCCCCTTTACAACCTAAAAAATTCCTTGGAGGGAACTCTCCTTGGAATCCCAAACGCACAAGAAACCTCAAAAAAGCCTTGGGCTGAAATAGCAACACTATCCCAAAGCTTACCAAGACTTACCAAATTTCTCTGCATCTTCTACAGACAATTTTCTTTTCCAAAGTAAAAGCATTATAGGTTTAAATTCTCTGAGCAATCTTCGAAAATTTTATCTAGGTTTGTTGTTCAAGTCTTCTAACATTCCAGGAAATAATGACTTATGCTAAGCAGAGAGAACCATAGTTTACATACTCAGAATCGGAGAGTACTCGGCAAGCCCAAAAATTTTGACTCGGGAAAAACTCGGCAAATACTCTACAAATACTCAGCAAATGTGTGTGGATATTTATGTATGTGTATACTCAGGACTGCACTGTGCACACATACATATCTATAAACATACACAGGATGCCAATTTTGCATGCATATACACACACAAACATATTTATACACACACAAACATGCCAAGTTTGTGGATTTTTTGCAAGCTACTGGCGAGTACTCGATAATTTGACGGGAGAAAATCCATCTTTCTACTGCCCGCGAATAAAAGCAGAAATTACTCGGCATGCAAATTTTTTGGAGATTGCTCGGCTACTCGGAGAGTAATTGTAGAGTATGTAAACTGTGGAGAGAACTAAGTCAAGTGATTTAACAATACCAAATTCAATAAGATGCTCTCCCATTAGCTTAATTTTCTTTCAGTCAGTCTTGTGACCAACATTGTTACCATATCCTACCGGACCTACCTTATTTTTCTTTTGTTGTTTAATACCCAAAACCAAAGTTTTTTATTCTTTTTTTTTATTTCATTATTATTAGAAACCTTCTTACAATCTAAGAGACATAACACAAGGTCTGATTCAGGAATGATATCAAGTATCAACCATGGTTTCTTCTTCAAAATGTTTAAACTAGTTTTCTGGGATTCTTTTGATCTTATCAAAAGCAAAAAGAGCCTCCTAGACTTCAATTCCTTGAGAGCTAGAAAGAACAGAAAGGAGATTCTTAGCTACAGAAACTGGTTTACCTGAGTGGAGGGCTTTGCAGTGAACACTGGAGGAAGGCAAGCCTGAATCTGTCACTTCCCCTTTTTCTTTCAATTGTCAGATATCAAGATGTCAGTGGCTCTGCTATTTTATTGCCCTTGCCGCTTCATTCCAGACTTCCTCATATAATGCTACCAATATTATCCACTCTTGATCATCATTTCCCTCAAGGGACTTGGTTAGGGTTTCTCCAAGAACATCAAATCTATTCTTATTTCTGCAGGGTTTTTTGGGTCCTCTGTGGGTCATATTCAGCCAGCCTCTTCCTTTCCTACAAACCATGGTGAACCCCTTAGCATTTGATTGGGTAGGTTTCTTCCCAGGGTTAACCTCTAGAGCTTGTCACTTCTCTTTATTATCCTCCTCAATCAAATCATGGATAGTAGCATCTTGTTTGAACTAGGGGCACTCACAAAATAGGCAACCATATCTGCAAGATTCCCTGATCTGGAGGTATAGCTTTTGTAATCTAGAATCCTAATGCTAGACAAAATCACCAACTTAAAATATCAAGAGCTTCTAGCTGGGGCTTGCTTAAATCCATCTCAACACAGATCTAAGCATAAGTTGAGACTTTCCTCTCTCTAGTGATCTGAGAGGTACCCAAGTATGTACCTAAAGAGTTACCCAAACCTTTTAACTCAAAGCAAAGAGTCAGATCCAGACAAGAACATTGGACAGAAGCACTTCTGTAGGGAATGAGGTTGAGATGCCATGGCTTCATAAACAGTCCAACTTGTTTATAAAAATAGGGCCCACCCTGAAAACTCTAGCACAATCGGAAACATCATTAAAAATCACCTCAAATTATCCATTGGTGGCCAAGGTTAGCTCCATATCCCCTCAATAAGCCAGGCTCTACAAATACAATCTTCCAAAAGTTTTAGGGCTAATACTTTCCCCCATTAATTTGCATAAGGGCATAGTTCTAATAAGACAAAATTTCTTCCACCACCGATTCTGGGCTGAAAAACACCTTGGGATTCTGTATGCTCCACAGTATACAGCCATTCAACTTATTCCCATTGGATTCCTCTAGAGGATCTCCTCAAAGTATCCATCAATGGCCAAGGTTAGATCCATATCCCCTCAATAAGCCAGGCTCTACAAATACAATCTTCCAAAAGTTTTAAGTCTAATACTTTCCCCCATTAATTTGCATAAGGGCATGGTTCTAATAAGACAAAATTTCTTCCACAACTGATTCTGGGCTGAAAAACACCTTGGGATTCTGTATTTTCCACAGTATACAGCCATTCACCTTATTCCCATTGGATTCCTCTAGAGGATCTCTCTGCCGATGAGCCAAAGCAGGTAGAATATTCATTGTTGCAATTACGTGATTCAATGTCTCCTATCATTGACCAACAACCACCTATTTGAAAGGACCTTGGGATCCCAGATGGGTCCCATGTGGGTCAGGCATGGCCAGGCCTGGGAGGCCAAGCAGCATAGACTTTGATGAATACCGAGAACTTTCAAGAAAAGCAGAAAACCATTCATCCTTCCCACATCACACCTCAATTGAGATTAATAACAATATAATATTTATTTCAGAGCAAAAAAATGACATAATTTTTTAAAATGTAAGTTATTTGTTATTTTACAAAAATTTAAAATTAACATTAAAAAATAAAATTTACTCTATTAAATTATTGTAAATTTTATGGCTGAAATAATTGAAACCTTATCCCATACGACAAAAATATAAGTTCTGGGAATTCAACCCTATTTAATATTGTGACTTTATTTTAAACTACTGTGAAGCATTTAATAACATACAACAGCTGTATGATGGAACTCATTGTAATATCCAAAGTTTACATACTCGGAATCGGAGAGTACTCGGAAAGCCCAAAAATTTTGACTCAGGAAAAACTCGGCAAATACTCGGCAAATGTGTGTAGATATTTATGTATGTGTATACTCAGGACTGCACTGTGCACACATACATATCTATAAACATACACAGGATGCCAAGTTTGCATGCATATACACACACAAACATGCCAAATTTGTGGGTGTTTTGCGAGCTACTGGCGATTACTCGATAATTTGACAGGAAAAAATCCATCTGCATACTGCCCGTGAGTAAAAGCAGAAATTACTCGGCATGCAAATTTTTTGGAGATTACTCAGCTACTCAGAGAGTAATCGGAGAGGATGTAAACTATGGTAATATCTTTCTTATTTGTAGATTTCTGGATTAAACTCTGTTGAGTCTCTGCATTTTTTCCTCGTCAATGTCTCAGATCTCACTACATGATCCATCATTCTCTTCTCTTGATTATCATCCTGATGATGGATCATGTAGTGTAATCCAAAATTCTTATGAAGAAAAATTGCTCACACAATTTATTCCAGAAATCTGCAAACTCTTATCTTTATGGGCTGTGGAAATTTCATGCCTTTAATCTTTCTTATTTTTTATATATTTAATTTAAATTATGTTTTCTCTATTTATTATTTTAATAAACCATATTTTCAATATTTAAAATACACCATGTAGAACATTCCATAAGTGAAATGGAGAAAAAAATCCCTTGTATATTAAATACTAAGGTAAAATAATTGAACACACATAATAAGATAACTGCCCCAGAGTAAATAGCTGCCAAAGGAACTAACTTGGAATAAAGCGCTGAAATAAATGCAGAAACTAAATTAATGAAACAAAGGTCCGTGTCTGGAAAGCTGATGTTAAAATGCTGTGATAGATGTTTGAAAGTGGTTCATAAGTTTGCAAAAAAATCATGAATGACCAAACAAATGCCTTAGGATTTGAAAATCTCATTGGCTTCTCACTATGGGTCAATACTGCAACTGTGGATTGATCATGCAACCGTGGATCTGATCTAGCTGAGCAGATCCAATCTTTCTAAGTTTCATGATGTTCGCTTGCAATTCACCTTGATGCCTGTATCTTTTTCCGCATATAACTCTGGTTGTGTGTGATTAAGAGTTTGCCAATGACAGGGAATGTATTTCCCCTTGGTCAAACTGCTGGGATACCAAGTCAACAACTTTTGGAAATGATTGAAGATAACAGGCAAGCATGAAGAAGATGCACTAGATGATGATGCAAGCAGATAAGGCAGTAATGAATGCTCTGATTTAATGCTCCTTGAAGTATGATACAAGTATATGTAAGAGCTAATCGATAATCTCTAGGTAGAAAAAGAACTAGAGTAAGTCCTTATATACAACTCCAAAGGTGCAAACCAGGAAAATGCACTGGAAAATAAATTCAAAAATGTTGTTAATACAAAGAAAATTTGTATTTTAACATTCAATGTTCACAAAGACATATTTATCAGTCTCCAAATGACTGTTCAGTTCAAAACCTAAGATGACAGCTCAGTTTCACCTACAACCAAGTAACCATAATAATTAAGATATTATTAAATTTTTCAATTACCTCACCTAAGATTTCATACATTAATTTTATATTCCCCCCTTAATCTGCAGGGGGTGGTTGTGAGACAAAGCATGCCTTCGAAATTTTCAAATTTCCATCTCCCAAATGCTTTGGTCAAGATACTAGCTGGTTGTTCTGCAATTTTACAATATTTCAATTGTACATTTTCATCTTTCACAATTCACATAATGCCAAATCAAATGAAATTTGGTGTTGATGTGCTTGGTTTGGTCATGAAAGACTAGATTTCTTGCCATTTTGATTGCAGAAAGCCATGAGTGGTGTTGATGAAACCTATTTCTCCTACAAATCCTCAAGAATCCTTTTGAGCCATAATCTTTCCTAGGTTACCTTTGAACTTTTAATATATTCTACTTTTGCCAATGAAAGAATTGGCACTGACTGCTTCCTAAACTTGCAAGAAATGAATGTTGAACCTAGATGAAGATTTCTCATCTACCAAATCACCTACATAATATGAATATGAATATCAACTAATTTGAATTCTATTGCCTTTGAGTACTTAAGCCCATAGTTCTGAGTTCCCCACAGATACTGAAGAACACTCTTTGTTGCTACCCAATGAATTTCTCTAAGTTGTTGCATGAATGTAGAACCAACTCCATCAGCAAAGGAAATGTCTAGTCTTGTTGCATAGATCAGACTTCCAACAAGTTTTTGTACTTTATTGCATCTACAAACTCTACAACATCATCTGATTTCAGTTTCAAATTTGTTCCATAGGATTATTGAAAGGTTTGTAGTCTAACATTCCGAATCTGCTTAGAATTTCAACAGTATATTTTTATTCAGTGAAGAGGATATAGTTGTGTTTTTTAATCATTCCCAAATAGTAATGAAGGTATCCTAAGGCAATCATTTCAAACCCTTTCTTCAATTCTTCTTTCATAGTTGCAGTGTATCATTCATTATTACCTAATATAAACAAATCATTCACATATACAACCAGTTATACAATATTCCTACCAACTTTCTTGACAAAGAGAGTTGCATTGTTAAACTCAAGTGCTTGAAATTCATCTTCAAGCAATGCTCAATGAGTTTTTTCATACCATGCTCATTGTTAAACTTCCAACAAGTTTTTGTACTTTATTGCATCTATAAACTCTACAACATCATCCGATTTCACTTTCAATTTTGTTCCATAGTATTATTGAAAGGTTTGAAGTCTAACATTCCAAATCTGCTTAGAATTTCAACAATATATTTTTATTCGGTGAAGAGTAAATAGCTGAGTTTTTTAAATCATTCCAAAATAGTAATGAAGGTATCCTAAGTCAATCATTTCAAAACCTTTCTTCAATTCTTCTTTCATAGTTGCAGAGTATCATTCATTGTAACCTAATATAAACAAATCATTTACATATACAACCAGTTATATAACAATCCTACCAACTTTCTTGACAAAAAGAGTTGCATTGTTAAACTCAAGTGCTTGAAATTAATCTTCAGGCAGTGCTCAATGAGTTTTTTCATACCATGCTTTTGGGGCTTGCTTCAATCCATATATCATTTTTATAAGCTTGCACACTCTTTGTTCTTGACCTCTGACCAAAAATTCTTCTGTTTGAATCATATAAATCATTTCCTTGAGATCACCATTTAGGAATGCAATTTCCACATCCATTTGATGGACTCTCCACCCATTTTGTTCTAGTAGAACCAACAAAGCATAAATGATAGTACATTTTACTATAGGTGGAAAGGTTTCTTCATAATCTATACCTTCTTTTTGAGTGTATCCATTTGTGCCAAGCCTTGCTTTAAGTTTGTCAAATGAGCCATCTGCTTTATACTTTGTTTCAAAAGACCCACTTGCTATTACCAAATAAACTATGAGCACATTTGAGGTACACAAACAATAATGTAATATGTTATATTTGGGAATATTGGAGTGGCCATTACAAAGGGTTTATCTCCTTATAAAGTATGTGAGAGATGTAACTAGTAGTAACTTAATAAATAACTCTTATAACATACCACTAAATCAATAGGGTGAAAGGAAAGCCTTATATTTTAACACCCTCTTGAGGCTTAGAATACCAAAAAAATAAAAATAAAATAAAAACCCAACAAAACCACATATTCTTCAAAAGCTTTTCTTTGAAGATAGTTCTTGGATCAAGTAGAACTCCATTGAGCTACCTTATAACCCTCATGCAAAGGTGTAGCTCCCAAGATAAATTCTCAAGTTTCTAAATTCCATCTCCCAAAACTCTTGAATTACAAATCTTTGAAATTATTGAACAACCATCCATGTTGAGCTACATTCATAGTGCTCCATCATGTTGTCTCATGGGTATAATTGCCAAGATCCACAAGCTCCTAAACTATCTGGGCAGCCATCCAAGCTTAATATATACTAGATCCCTACCTGTCTTCAAAGTATGGGCTTCTTACTACACAAAGTTTTCATCAATGAATTCTTCACCACTCTCATTATCCAATGGAGCTTCAACAATGGCTATATTAACTACATTCAATTTGTCTTTGAGCCTTCCCTTAAGAACATAATTGGCTTGAATTCTACAGTTCTAGACTATGTGACCTATTTTCTTGCAATAATAGCAATTAATCTCTTCTATGCTTTTATATTGATCTTCTACGATTGTTTCTTTAGTATAAACACTCTTAGGTTGAAGATCATCTTTTGTATCTCATATAGTTGTTATCTTTTCTTTAGCTAAAAAACCTAAAATCGTATCTTCTAGAGTTAGAGGTGGTGTCTAGCTGAGATTGGAATATTTAGAAAGCAGACTATTTAACAAAATGGCTTTGGCATCCTTGTCATTATTTTTTGCTAGTTGTCTGATAAGAAATCTCAAATTGCTAATGTGACTAGACATTGTGACTTCGTCAATAATATTGAATTTGAATAACTGAAGCTTTAAAGCAAACTTTGTTTTACTCACTTTTGCTCAAAACAGTTTATACAAACTTTTCCAAATTTCCTTGAATGATTTTTCCAGATCTACATGATGTAACTCAAAATCAAGGAGTGCAAGACCTATAGTAGCTTTGGTTTCACCATCTCTACTCCGTCAATGCTAAATAACATATTTGCATCTATAGGTGGTTTATGATTCCCATTTACTAATCCCACAAGTTCTTGTTTATTGGTTGTAGCTGGATTTTACTTTCCAGGTGTGGTAAGCCCAAAACCTTTTTCTAATATAATTTCTATTCTCAAAGAAAAATGAATTGTGAATAAACTTTTATAAACTCAAGTTTTACCAAAAAATAGACTATAGTTTGATAGATTTTAATACCCATAAAATCCTACTTACAAATTATGCTCATGCCCTAGCCACAATTGTGCAAAAAAATGTGTGCCCTGGCCACAATTTTTCTACCCACGATTGTTGACCCCACACCTTAGGTGTGTCTCAGAATACAAGAAATCCTCTTGCAATGCAACTTGATTCTTCCATGATTTATTTGATGTTCATCCCACAATTTTCTGGTGCTCCACTAATGACTAGAATCCTTGTAATTAAGAAAAAAACATCTCAAGAAATGTTCTTTCATGCCCTATTGATGGCCTTCCATGACCCGTAACTCTTCTACAAACTTGCATTTTTCAGCATGCACTCAACTTGCTCTACTACCATTTTACAAAATAAGTTATGAGCACATTCAAGGTATACAAATAATAATGCAATATATTTTATTAGGAAATATTGGAGTGGTCATCACAAAGAGGTTCATATCCTATAAAGTATGTGAGAAATGTAACCGATAATAACTTAATAACTTACTCTTATAACATAACACTAAGTCACTAGGATGACTTTATTACAAAAGGCAAGCCTTATATTCTAACACTTGCAGCCAATAGGTTTACAACTGAATAGAGGGCCCACAAACTCCAAGTTTCATTCTTCATCAAAGCATCACATTCATTTTTCATTACTTTCCTCCACACATCAACCTTTTCAACTTTGTAATAGTATGTTGGTTCTCAATCAACTACAATGTTGATTTCTTCATTAAGATACCAATTTGAGGTTAGATTGACTAGTTTTGTATATACTTCTAGTGCCTATCTTCCCAACTTCATTGGGTCTTACACCTTTGAGTGTTTGTGTCACCCACTTTGGCAACTTTATCTATGTTTCATGTATTACAATTAATGACTCATCTTCTTGATCTAACACTCCATCTTCTAATTGCTACTCAGAAGTCTCGTGAAACGTGTTCTCATCTACTAATGAAGTCTAATTTCTATATGGGAGCAAGTTTCTTATTCAACAGATGGTGAAGATTCCAGAATTGGTTCCAAAGCCCCTTCTTGATGTTAGGAATTTCACAAATTTTGTTATCATTCTCCTTTAAAACATCAAATTTAGCAAATTTTTCAATTCGGTTCAACCGACCAATGATTGTATCTTTTGTGGTTTCACATAGCATAACATCCCTAGCAATGTGAAATTTCTTTGTGTATTCAGCACAAGCTATAAGCTTTTGAGGATTTTGAATACACCAAAAGATGCATTTGCAACTCTAGTCCAACTTGTCCTATTTTCCTTGGGAATCAATGCATGGCATGTGGATCCAAAGATTTTGATATGTTGTACTATTGGAGAATGCCACACCAAACCTCATATGGAGTTTTCATTTGAATAGCTATTGGAGGTGACCTGTTACAAAGACATACTACTATCTTTGCTAATTTTCCCTAGAAATGTAGTTTTACTCCCTTGAAATACAACATTGCCCAAACCGTATTCAACAATTTTGTTCATCCTTTCAACTACTCCATTTTGTTGGGGGCTATGTGGGACTATGAGATGATGCTTGATCCCATTTTTACTAAGGTAGTCTTCATACATCTTTGATGTGAATTCACCACCACTACCAATCCTCAACATGCCAATATGAGATCGAGCATCATTCTCAACCATTTTGCAAAACTTTTGAAAAGTTTAGAACTTCAATTTTTTTGCTTCAAGAACTAGATGTGAGTCATTCTGCTATAATCATCAATGAATGGCATGAAGTACCTACCACCACCAATAGAAAGAATTGGTATTGGGCCACACAAATCATAATGGATAAACTACAACTTTCTTTCAGCTCTCCAATTAAATTTTGCAAATGGCTCGCTTCATTGTTTATCCAAATGCAAGCCTCACTTTTCAATTATTTGTGCAAAGTAGGCAGACCTACAACACCATTCTTTTGCATTGCCCGACTACTCTCATAATTCACATGGCCAAATCTTGCATGCCATCGAAGACTAAATACCTTCTTTAGTGAGGTTTGCAACATTCCTGAAATAAAACCACCTTTGAGTTTTAAAAATTTCACTTGCTCACATCCTATTAAAGCAATGTTATTATCAAACTTCCTTTTAACTACTACCTCTCCATCCCACAAAATGGAGTGGACTTGTTGACAAATGAGCACCAAAGACAAGAAGTTTTGTCACAATTAAGGAAGGTACAATACATTGTGGAGAATGAAACCTAAAAGTCATGACAACTTGAGTCAAATTGTTCCTTTTCCTTCTAGTAGACTTGTTTTACTTGCCAAATATATTAGACCACAACTTTGTTCTTGAAACTCCTCAAAGAAGCCCCTTCAAAAAGTCATGTATTGTGTGGTTCCAATATCTAGGACCTAAGCATTAAACCAAGTTGGATTTAACTTAGGAACAATTGGCATCATCTAATTTAAATAGAACACACAAATCATGTTCACACTAATCACATGCAAATTGAGCTAAATCTAAAGTTTTATTCTTCCATTTATTTGTTTATTTTTGTTCTTGATAAGCTTCAATCTTATCCCATGAAGTTTTGCATCCATGAGCCTCATGACTCCCTTTTCTACCACATCTTTTGCAAGACAAGTGTTGTCTATCATTTTGCTTGTCATAGTATCGACCATTGTTATTGCCCATCCTCCCTCATCTTCCTCTATTTCCTCCTTGGCATCTTCCTTTGCTTTTGTTGCTCCTATCACTCTTAAAATAAGAGCTTTTATTTTAAGATTTGTCTTTTTGATGTGCAAGGAAATGCTTTCTACAGTGTTTTCAGTCTTTCTTCTAAAGGTTTTTTTCCCTTTTGGCATCTTTTCAACCAATTGATCAAAAGTGAGTGACTTTAACTAATTGACTGCTTGCAAGAACTCCAAGTAGGTTAAATACGCCAAGATGAAGAACTTTAATGTGGCTGTCATATATTTATTTCAATTATTCCACCAACAATTTCAACATCATGCTTTATGGCCTGAATTCAAAAGCAAAACTCATTAATTTCCATTTTCAACTCAAGGTTGAACAACTTCAGCTGCAATATATGAATTCCAATTTTGAAGAAGAATCGTATAATTCTTTCAATTTTTGCATTGCTTCCCATGGTTCAGTGCACCCTTGTACGCATTGGAAAACTTCTCCATCAAATGAGCCCCTTATCGAACAAAGCCTTAGCATTTTTATGCTTCAATATTGGTAGTTTTGTCACTAATCCTAGATCTTTGAGTTTTTGGTCTCCATTACAAATATCATACCATAAATCATTGGAGATGAGTGTATTTTCATCTTTTCTTGACCATTCTAACCAAGTGCCCTTTCTAGTTACAATCGTATCAACCATTGTTGCAATAGAGTGCATTTTTGTTTATGCTGAAAATGAGAGATGGATTGGTTCCCTATTACTCCAATAGACTGCCCTTTCTATATACTAGCCAAACCAATATACCAAATATCTCCATATACTCGCTATTCTAATATTCTCGTTGATACTTAGAAGTTAGTCCTTTCGATATACCCGTTTGCATTTGAAAAAGACTTTAAAGCATGTAAGAGTGAAGTGGTACATTGATATATGTTGTCAATGACAATTTAGCATAGGGCCACTATACATGGAAGTACAAGCTTTCATATATACTTTGGGGTGACCTGCTTCGGATTTTATAGCTTGAACAAAAAATCACAAATGGGAAAACAAAAAACATGACCTTATTTCTCCTTGTCAATTTTTAAGGAATTATGCCATAGACATTGTTTTTGCAGCTACATGAGGCATTGGATGTAGTAGTTCAAACGCAACTACATTACCTGTGAATTGGAGGCACCACTAATACCGAATGTTACAAAAATATTCTAAAGTGAGTAAAATAATGTAAATGCAACTTTTAAAATGACCCCTAAAAAGAATACCCCCTAATTAAAAAAATTAACCCCTTAGGAACAAATATAAACTCCATTTCTTATAATAACACCCAACAATAAAAATACTTCCTTATAGTTTTTAAAATAAAACAAACTAATTTTTAAAAACCTGACTATAATGCTTTGAAATAAAACAACCCCACGATATTTTTTGAAATAAAACACCCAACTATATATTGTTTTATTTTTATGTTTAAAAGCTCACTTAGCCTAAATCTCCCAAATGAAAAAGTTATACACTTGAATTTGAAGGGCACTTAGAGCAGCAGCTGAAGCAGAAAGAAAAATGGAGAAGATTCCAATTTGCAGCTGTGGACGCCAGCACAACATTTCAATTTACAAGTTGTGGTTGAGGTCATGGACAGCCTTCTTATCGACAACTTCGTGCTTTTCTTGCTTATCTCTCAGAATAAGAGCCACACGGGAGATGGACAGAGGCAGATGGAGATGAAACTGTGGGAAAAGTCCCTATTACATTTCGTTGCAGTATTTTGAAAGAGCTAAAACCGTAACAAATTTTGGAAATTTCATTGGACAGAAACAGACGAAGGATCAAGATTGGGTACCTTAAAATTTGCAATCGCCAATAAAACTTGTGTGGTTGATTTTGATGAAAAGTTGGGCGCCAGGGAAGACCACGGAAAGGACATATTGGTTAAGGGTTGGAGGACGCTCTTTAAGAGGTTATGGAGAATAGTAATACAGAGGCATAGAAGCAATGCGAGAATAGTATGTGGTGATAAGTGTCAACAAAAAATATTGCCTGGTGTAAATAGAAAACGACTGTCTGTGCTCTGCTACCAATGTCAGGTCTGGAAAATGGACTGCAAAATGAAATTGATGCATACCAGAATTGTATATTAGCATTCAATATTCACCGAGACATTTTTATTGATTTTCGTATCACTGTTCAGTTCATCTTCTATGATGACTGTTCGATTTCATCTACAGCTGAGTAATAACATTTATTTATTACTAAACCTAAGATTTTATATATTAAAGTTCCAAGTGAAAAATTTCACGCTTTTAGTCAGCACATAACAGTTAAATATTAAAAAAGGGTTAATGAATTTGATTCAAAAATTATGCAGTTGAATCTTGATAAATTATCATATTAGATTAAATAAAGGGTTAGACTAATCCCAAATTGAATTTGAAATTAAAAAGTTTGGAATAAAAAATGGATAATATTGAGGATCGGAACCAGTCTAGGAAGTGAGAAAGACAAAATCAGACAAGGTTTGGATTAAATACCAACTTTCAGAAGAAACTGTGACACTTGCATACTTATTATTGCATAAAAGAATAACCAAATCAAAACAAGATATACAATTTTCACCATTACACCTACATTGTGTTCAATAATAACCCAGGTTCATATCTCACCCAAACCCTAAACACCAAGAAAATTATTTTTAAAAAACAACACAAAACCTGTAAACCTTTTATCAATCAAACAAAAAATTATAGTAAAAGAGGAACCTCACATCATGAGAAAAGACACTATCTGCGACTTCTTTGTAAGTGAAAGTAACTTGAACCTGAGTTTACACGTACATAAGTACCTGGATTGAGAATTTTTCTTCTTTTCGACGGCTTGACAAATTACTCCGTGAAACTGACAAAGAATGCGGGGGGCTTCCATTAACCATCGAAATAATTGTAATAAAATAACGCGATGACGCATCGGATTTATTCCAAAGATCAATGGAATCCTCCGCATTCTTTCTCACTACAGAGATGATGAAATTACTCTACTCTCTATGTGCCGCAAGTAAAACGAGGGACGAATTTGATTGCTTACATGTGCCGCCATGCTTGATGTGCCGTATCAAGATAGGGTTTCGCGTCTCTGGTTTGATTGCTTAGATAGGGTTTCGTCCATTTTATACATAATTTTATTGGGGCCCCTGTCTAGTTGGCAGTACTTCGCGTTCCAATCCTTTTATGCGGACTTTCCATTTCCCATTGAAAAATCACTATGAACTAAGGGCACGGTCCCATGGAGGGGGCTCCCTAAAAATCCGGAGCTAAATCTGTTCAAATTTTTAACAGAATATTTTGAAGCTGGTGGTCCCATGAATATTTTGAAGCTTCAAAATTTTAAGGCTGGTGGTGGAATGGTGGTGGAATGGAATGCTGTAAATAAAAAATTAATAAATAAACATCATTTCCCTTCAAATTTGTGACAAGGGCTTTTTTTCCCATGAGACCACCTACTTCCATGAAAATAGGAGCCCAAGCCCCCCCCCATGGGACCATACAGTAACATTGCAATTTTAGGGGGTGCAAGGATACATAATTTTATTGGGCCCTCTCTAGTTGGGAGTACTTAGTGTTTCAATTCTTTTATGGGGGACTTACCATTTTCCATTGGAAATATCACTACCAATTAACATTGCAATTTTAGGTGTGCAAGGAAATAAAGATATTAGGTATTATTTGATTTTGAAATATTTGCATGCAAATTTAAAATATAAAGCAATGCAAATAAAAAAGGAAAGTTGTCATCGATTTGATAAAAATCATTCCAAATGAAAATAGAATGTTCTTATTTAGTTGGCAAATCAATATTTATGTGGAAGTTATTCCTTATATGAACAATATCGTTGACTTTAATTTTCTATGGTTGAGAATGTGGTAAAATGATGGTTGACCATTGAAAAAGATCGACCATTCGATGAGCCCAATATAAAATAATTAAAAAAAATAAAACACTTTATACAAAGAAAGAAAGCAAAGAATCAATTTTTATTTAAACAAATAAGAGCTCTATCATTTTTCGATGCCACCCATTTCTATGTCTGTCATTTCAAATTCTTCTACCTCTCTGGAGTTGCATCACATTCCCTCTCATGCTAATGGTGATTGTGGCTCTACTTTGCCGCCTTATACCTGTATGATGTGAGTTATGCCCTCAATATGTCTTTCGAATCGTGCCCTAGCTCGGCTAGGGCTTCTATTAACCAACACTCAAAGGTTTCTTGAGTGAAGCAAAACTCCCTTGCTGAAGCTTCAAATTCCTTGCTATGCACTAAGGTGGGATATTCTAGACCAACAAAGCTATTGCCCAATGGGGGAAAGTTTGTGCAGGCCTTTACGCGACAAGACTCATATGTGCCACTTTATGTTGGCGTTGGCACACAAGCTATGTGTGGGGTTGGTTGTCAAGCGGTTGGTGCTTCTCCATGATCCACAAAGACTTCCAACAAAATGCTTCTAGAGTTGGATTTGAGACAAAGTTCTCTTTCTTGGATGCGATAAAAAAATGGGCAAGGAATTAAGGAGCGCTCTGTGGATGCCCCTCGGTCTAGCGCCCATTGGAAAACCCCAGACCTGGGGCTATTTCCCCTACTACCTCATTGAATTCAAAACACACAGGTATAACCTACAGGAGGACTATTCATTGCTCTGATGAACCCCTGAAATTAAACTTTGATGCCATTTTATTGAAGGAACTATGTGAAAATGAAGAATTTTTTTCTGGGAATGGGTTAATAGGTAGGTTTAGTCAATTTTGGCCTAGTCTTCCTATGTTGCATGAGTGGATTTCAAAATCATGTGCTCCTCTAATGGAAAAAAAACTTGGAAAATTATCCCAGTGCAAAGGGATTTTTTACAATGGTTTTTGACAGCAAGCAAGACAAAAATGTCATTTTCAATCACACATGGTTATGGGGAGAGAGCACGTTGTTTTTAAAATCATGGCATCCAAACTTCAATCCAACCACCAAATCATTTTCAGTTATGTCGATCTCAGTTCACCTTCCAAATCTCCCCCTCGACTACTGGTTTGAATCTTGTTTCGCAACGATTAGCAATACTCTTGACAATTTCATATGTACAGATGCAAATTCAAGAGATTTCATCCACACAACCTTCACAAGGATTCTGGTTGATTTGGACACCTCCAAAGCCTTCTCGGTTGAAATCATCTTGAATGTGAATAGTAACAACTGGCTGGATTACGAAGGAGTAACATTCAAGTGTGGAAGATGTTAAAAAATTGGTCACATGGCAATAGAATTCCCAAATGTGAAATCTCAAAAAAAAACGTGTGGCATCTTGGTGGAAAGATGCTACTCCCAAGCATTATTTTGTGTTCAACTCACCTAAAAATTGTGATTCCTCAAAAAATGATACCAACAACAAGATGGAGGGAAAGTTTGACAAGCCTCCTCAAATCTCAGAAATTGAATAGAAATTGACTCGTGTTGATGGCAACAAAGCTACTTCTCAAGGCTCAACGGTAGCAAGCGAAGGTTCTCATACCACAGTAGCTGAGTGTTGCTCCTCTCAGACTCCATCACATGTTCTAAAGGAATCAATTGATGGGGAGGAGGGAAATGAATGGTAAACAATAAGGAAAAAGAAGAGGAATAGCAGTCAAAATGGGGATGCTTTCAACAAAATACAACAATAGAATGAAGGGGAAATAGAAAGGCTTAAAGCGTAGAAAAAGGAAAAGGTTATCCTCAAAATAAAGGAAATTAGAGATAAGTTGAGCTCTCAAGCTAAATCAAGTACTAACACTCAGCAGGCAATGGTTGCCAGGACCCCATCTCATAAATTGAATTGTTATGGATAGTTGTTCAAACATGAGTTATGCACAGGTGTAGATGGGATGTTGTTGTAGTGGGTTAGTTGTAGTCTTTTAATCTAGGTAGAAATGGTTTTCGATTGTGAATAAGTAGGTAGAGATTTGAGTGGTCCAAAATGACCATGGCTGAATAAATCAGATGTAGTTCTAAATACATGGGGATGAGATCCCTCTTTTGTGATCTCAACTAGTATTGGGCAGGCTAAATTCCAGTATCTTTATAAAACTCACCACTTATGTACCAAAAAAAAAGAAAGCAAAGAAACAAATATTATTTCTACATTTCCACTAGAAAATATGTTTTACATTCATATTATAAAGGTCAAAAACAAAAAACAAAAACACAAAAAACCATAATTATTATATTTTACAAAATAAGATAATAATTATTATATTTTACAAATTAAGATACTAATTATTATATTTTACAAATTAAGATACTAATTATTATATTTTACAAAAAAAAAATTACTACATTGAATTTACCTTATCTAATTAGTCATTGCATTTTATACAAAGAAAGAAAGAAAAGAATTAGATATTGTTTCTAACTTTCCACTAATATTCAAAGTGTATAAATCATATTATAAAGGTATTGAGGGTTGAGAGTGTGTTAGCACGATGCAAGACTATTGAAAAAGATCTAACCGTTCGATGAACCCAATATAAAATAAAATAATCAAAGAAAGAAAGAAAGAAAGCAAAGAATTAGATATTCTTTCTACATTTCTACTAGAAAATATGCTTCACATTCATATTATAAAGGTTAAAAACAAAAAAAAACAAATTATTGTATTTTACAAATAAAAAAACTATTATATTTTAGAAAAGCATATTTAAATACACTAAATTCAGCTTACCCAAATAATCATTACACTTTATACAGAGAAATAAAGTAAAGAATTAAATATTGTTTCTAAATTTTCACTAATATTCACAGTTTATAAATTATATTATAAACATGTAGAACAATTAATTTAATGTTTTGAATGTATGCTCAATATTATTCAATTTCAAACATTATAATAATATATATATACCATTCTTGCATGTAGATCTAACAACTAAGGTTCAAACCTCGCAGGTTCGTTCTCTACTGCGTCAACAATGGAGTTTGTTGTTTACCCTTGTATTAAAGGGAGGCTCCTTGGTGAACTAGTGGGGCTTCTTGCCTGTAGTGCCAACAACCAAGGCCCAAACCTTAATATTTAATTTTTGGCAGTAGTGGCATGGTGTGATGGTTTAGTGGTGGCATTGTTG
The DNA here is from genome assembly GCA_007258455.2 of Sequoia sempervirens. Lineage (NCBI taxonomy): Eukaryota > Viridiplantae > Streptophyta > Pinopsida > Cupressales > Cupressaceae > Sequoia > Sequoia sempervirens. The sequence continues at coordinate 5,519 of VDFB02369122.1, read as the reverse complement.
TTCTTGCCACTAAGGTTCAAACCCCGTTGGGATGGTATTGTTGAATGGTTGTATTCCGATTCAAAAGCGTTTACCCCTTGAATAAAATTTTTTTTATATATATACCATCATTAATAAGCACTTTTATTACATCTTCCTACACAAAACAAACATATTTATTTCAAATTGCTTTTCTTAGTTCAAAGCATTTCACAATTACATTCTATTGTACTTAATGTCAAATACTAAGCTCTATCCATATAAATTCTAAATTAAGAAGAAAAAAAACATCGATGTACCCATTGCACACCAAGGTGCGATTGCTAGTTATCCGGGTTTTACGGTAGATGAATCTTTTTTTCTAATGACTCAATAGTTGTTTGCAGGTGTGAGACTTGTTTCAGGCTCAAATCTTATGCTATATGTAGCCTATTGAATAAAAAGAGACTTTCCTCATGAATTGAGAAGGCAACGCTCTCAAAGTATAAAAGGAATAGGTTACTAGTTCTTACTAAATGGTTGCACAATTTTGCTCAAATTGTTACAATGGTTTTTTTAAATGATTGTGTTAATTAATAGAACTTTTTTGTTTTTTTAATAAGTGCTTAAATTACCATTTATAAAATGATATTATACATTAAAAAAAGTAGGTGGTGTCACACCCTTGAGTTCACATTGGATAAAAGTTTGATGCATAAAATCTAAAAAATAAATAGAAGGTCATTAATCGGCTAAATCAATAGTAGAGGGGGGGAGGCGGATATTGATCACCCAACTTGCCCCATACATCAATGAGGAACTTGGGGTGTCTGTGGGAGTGTCCCACCCATCAACATATTTATCTTTCTCTTTTTCTTCCTTTGTAGCATGAATAAGTAAAATAGCAAGAGTCAACTAAGGGAACTTGTTAGAATCAAACCAATTGGAAACACCACCGACATGCAACTTGAAAGTTCCTCCCATGAGTGGCAAGGAGGAAAAGCATTTGTATACACTCAAATTTAGTCTAGAGGAAATTAATTAAATACAAGTTATTTAATTAATAAATCTTTAAAACATAAGTTTTTTTGTAAGTTAATGGTTTCTAGCTGAGCAAGGGTTCGATTTGCGGAAAGTGTTTTCAGATATAACATTATGGTGCGAGCCGACAAACTGGAGCAAAAAAACACAAAAGTGTAGAAGATCCATTGGGACGACTTAGTGGTGGATGGCGATGGTGATTCAAGGAAGAAGGCAGATGAGGCAGCAAACCAACAACAGTCTGGTCACATTCCACAATGGGTTTTTGAAAATGGTGTTTGGGTGGACAAATGCCATCCACATTACCAGCAGAATGGAAGCGGAGAGGCTCAAAGTGGACTCCAGAACAATCCCCAGTTTGAAGAAAGGGAGAGAAGGGCTCCTAACCAATCACTGAAACCAATAGACCGTCGTCGATATATAACCAAGGTCGAAGATCGCATGAGCCAAGGCGTGGGTGGTTCTAGGAAAATGAATGCCAAGGGAGACCTTCAGATACCAATTGGTGCAGTAAGGGCAGAGGAATTCAAAAGAGGACTAGTAAAGTTTGGAGAGCTAAGGGCTCAGTCGTCACCAGGTCAGAAGGCAAAAATCCACCAAACCAGCAAAAAGGAGAGGAATATGAATTCAAAAGGAGAATGAATCAAAAAGACAGAGATCTGCTCAAAAGGAAAATAAATTGAAGAAATTACCAATCCAGGGCGAATGGCGATTTGAACATGTGACCTCAGGGGAGAAAATTGTACCAAATGCCTTCAAATGTGATCAAAAAAGAGTAAGCAAATTGATGGAGTATGCGTTGTTCGCGAAATGGACTGGTCCAAATTGCTCGAAAGAGGAGATAAAGGCCTGGTGGGAGAGTAACTTCAAAGACCAGGCAAGCATTTCCCAATTACCAAACTCCTTTTTTCTCATAGAATGCATAGACCAAGAGTTGAAACTGGAAATTGTAGAAGGGAGTCCCCTGTTTATGAAAGGCCATTGTTTTCATTGCCTAAATTGGAAAGCTAGTTTCGACCCATGGAACTATCAAATAAACCAAACCCCTACCTGGATCAAACTAGTAGCCTGCCCTTAGAATTCTAGAATTTAGATGTCATGGTAAGATTGGGTGATGCCCTAGGAGTATGTATAGGGGTGGATGAGGACTTTTTAAATGGAAAAGGAGTGGAAGCATGCATTCTAGTAGAAATAGATGCGGGGGTCGGGGTTTATAAGAACATTGAAATCCTAAAAAAGTTTGGGAGCTGACAACAAGAGATAGAATTATGGGAAGGGACAGAAAACAAAAAATGTCTCTTTAGAAAATCATTCTTGGAAAGCTCCTCAAGTAGGAAAGCAAACAATGCCACAAATCACAAGGAGAAGATGGCTCTCAAGAAATAGTAGACAAAAATCTAGGAAACAAACTGGAGGAAAATGGAGATGCTCCCAAACTAAGAAGAACTGATGGCTCCTCTAGGGAGCCCCTCATTCCACCTTCACAAGTCATAGGAAGCTCGGAGATGGGGAGCAGACAGGCATAGGAAGCCCTCAATGCGCTCATAGATGATACTCAGGAGTTCCAGAGGGTCATTTAATCTCAACTTTTGGAATTATCAGAAGAAGTAGCAAAAGGTGATAAGGTCCCCCAGCCTCTAGAAACAGAGAATGAGAAGATCTTGCACAACACTAAACCAAATATTGATGTCCCCTCTAGGAAGAAGAGGAAGAAGTGCCTCAATTAGAAGAAGAAGAAAATGAGCAATTCTCAGATGGGGAGGGCGAGCTCTAGGAAGAGGCAATGGAAGGTGAGCTAATGGAAATCAGGCAACTGGAGCAAATTGAATCAAAGTTGAAGGCCCCCAACATAAAAGGAAAGAACAGAAGGGGAAGAATGTCAAACAAAACTAAGTTGATGATTGTTGGGAATGCCTCTGGGCAACAAAAACTTATAGTTGGGAAGGAGAGTCTCTTTCCCAGGGTAGAATGAGACTCATAACATGGAATGTCAGGGGTGCCAACACCCCTGACAAATGGCGCATGGTGAAGTGCCAAATTGACCAATCAAATGCAGACATAATACTCATTCAGGAATCAAAATGGAGCAAGGAATAAGGTCAGAAAAGATTAAGTAATTGGAGGCAATGGAAAGGCCACTTTAGGGAAGCCTCAGGAGCTTCAGGAGGTTTGGGGATCATTTGGAACCCTCTCACAATAGGAGAAGTAGAAGCAGAATATGATAATTGGCAATTGTTTAAGTGCAAAGACCTAAGAAGAAATGTCTCTTTCATCAACATTAATGCATATGGGCCAATGCTAACAAGGGAAAAAAAGAGATTAGGGGACAAAATCTCGGATGTGATAGAAAACATAAGTCTGGACAAAGGAATTATAGCTGGGGATTTCAATGCAACTCTAAACAATGAAGAAAAGCAGGGAGGCTTAGGAAGACTAGCGACCATTCAAAAAGACTTCCAAGAATTCATAGATAACCAACTAAAAGATGTGTAGACCAAAAATGGAACATTCACATGGTCCAACAGAAGAAAGGGCTTCACCAACATAGCAGAAAGATTGGATAGATTTCTTCTCTGGGGAGTCTGGGGCGATTTGGAAGGAACTCATGAAGCTCAAATTCTCGCCTTCACTAGATCAGACCATTTTCCAGTCCTACTATCCTTTGGCCAGGATGACCCTCCCAAGGGCAGTCCTTTCAAATTTGAATACATGTGGCTAAGAGACAACCAACTGCCAAAACTAATTAGAACATGGTGGAATGAAGTCAAGTTTGGAGACAAGATAGAGCTCTACAAGATAAACAAAAAATTGAACTACACAAAAAATAAATTGAAGGATTGGATAAAAACTCACTTCAATAATATATTTCAGGAAAAATAAAGAATAGAACAAGAAATCAAGGCCTTGAATGAGCATATAATAGAAAAGGGAATGGATGCAGATGACTTTGAAAATGAGAAGAACTTGAAAGATGAGTTGGCAGAAATTCTAAAGAGGGAGGAATGTTACTGGTGCCAAAAGCCAAGAGAAACATGGTTGAAAGAGGGTGATAGAAACACCAAATTCTTCCACAAAACAACTATTTCCAATCGTAACAAAAAAAGGATTGCAGATATCAAGAGGGCCAATGGAGAAATGGTGCAATCGATAGAAGAAATCAACAAAGAAGCAACAAATTTCTTTGAAGAACTCCTAAACAAAGAAAGCCAAGCAAACAAGGCTACTAGAGACAATCTACTGAGTGCAATCCCTTCTATAATAACAGAAGATCAAAACAAGTGCCTTTATCAAAATATATCCCTGGAAGAGGTAAAAGAAGCAGTATTCTAAATGAACCCTGACAAGGCACCGGGCCCGGATGGCTTCCCAACTGGCTTCTTCCAAGCCTTCTGGGATATAGTTGGAAATGATCTTGAGGCGACAATTGAGGAATCTAGAAAAAGAATGACAATGCTAGTGGCAGTGAACCACATTTTTTTGGCTTTAATCCCCAAGAAAAAAGATCCTCAAACAAGAGCAACTTCAGGCCAATAGCTCTTTGCAACACGGTCTACAAGGTGGTCACAAAAATAATTTCAAACAAACTCAAAGAAGTGTTGAAGGAGGTAATATCAGAGGAGCAAAGCGGCTTTGCACCAGGTCGATCAATAGTAGAAGGTATTATCATAGCCCATGAAACAATCCATCCAACTAGAAAAAAATAAAGAGGCTTGTATGATTCTAAAACTAGACATCCTCAAGGCCTATGATATGGTAGATAGGAATTTTCTCTTGGAGGTGCTAAGAAATTTTGGTTTTGGGGTGAATTGGGTAAACTAGGCCAAGAGCTGCATCTCCACAGCAAAGTTCTCATTACTGGTGAATGGAACTTCAAATGGTTATTTCCCTTCTACAAGGAGATTGAGACAAGGGGATCCCCTGTCTTCGTTTATGTTCATAATAATGGCAGAAGTTCTTAGAAGAGGAATCAAAAGGCTTAGTAGTGAAGGAAAATGGAAAGGGGTGCATGTAGCTAATGGATTGGAGTCATCAACTCACCTCCAATTTGTAGATGACACGGTCCTCATGGGAGAGGCTAGTAGAAGGGAAGCAAGAGTGATAAATAATTTATTGGATGACTATTGTATAGCGTCGGGTCAAAGCATCAACTGGGGTAAATCGGAAGTCTTCTTCCTAAATACACAACCAAGCTTGCAAAGAGATATAGACAGAATCTTGAACTTGAAAGTTGCCACACTGCCAGGGCACTTCTTGGGAATTCCACTATTTGCTGGTATCAAAAAAGTCTACTACTAGGAGAATCTAATCAACAACTACAAGAATAAATTGGGCACGTGGAAAGGTAAATGGCTATCATCGGCTAGTAGGCTTCTAATGGTCAAATCTATATTATCAGCCATACCAGTATACTCAATGTCATGTCTAAAACTCCCAAAAGTGGTAGAAGAAGCTCTCACCCAAATATTTAGAAGGTTCTTTTGGAGTGGAATAGGGGACCAAAATAAGTCCCCCTTAAGGCC
>VDFB02369121.1:184956-224604 GCA_007258455.2 Sequoia sempervirens | reverse complement strand
CTTTTAAAAGATGCCAGTCAACATCGAAGGAATTTAATAAGGTGTAAATTCATTCCAGTCAACTACAGGAATCCCTTCCGTTATGGGCAGTAGAAGCCGAGGGTATGTATACTGGCCAGTTTATTTCCTGTGGTAAGAAGGGCAATCTACTGTGGGTAATGTCTTGCCTTTGAGATCTATTCCCGAGGGCATTGTGGTTTGCAATGTGGAGCAACATGTTGGCAATCGTGGCTCCTTTGCTAGGGCTTCTAGAGATTATGCCATCATTATCAGTCACAACCCCGATAATGGCACTTCCAGGGTAAAACTTCCATCTGGAGCTAAGAACATTGTGCCAAGTAGTTAATGAATAACAAACTTGTCAGCGGTTTTGTTTTCCTTTTAATATTCTCTACTAACAAAGGCCTCTGCAGACGGGGAATTGGAATTAGGGAAAAGAGCCTGGTGATTTGATTATGCAGATCTTAGAGAGGCAACAACAGAGTGAATTGTTTGTGAATTGAAGGCTACAGAGTGGGAGAGAAAATTGTTGTGAAAAGGTTGTTTTCAGTCGAATTAAATAGGGTCATACTCTTAACATAAATAGCACTTATCAATGGTGTCTCTCACTAGAATCTGCTTACATCCAGAATCTGCTTACATTACTTGGATTCTTTATGCTTGAAGACATGAGGCTCATGCTTCACAACCTTTCTCCTTGCCTATGCTAAAAAGGGGGTTTTGGAACATGGTATGGACATCCATCAAAGCATGAAAGATGATGAATTTAGTTCGATGTTGTAGTTGCAATTGCCTTGGTAGACATGTATACAAAATGTGGAAGCATAGACAAGGCACATAAAGTGTTTGACAAGATGCCTCAAATAGATGTGGTCTTGTGGACTGCAATGCTTGCAGGATATGCACAAAATGGACTTGTTGAAAAGGCTTCAGAAATTTGCAAGAAAATGAAATTGTTAGGTTTAAAGCCAAATTCCCTAACCTTTGCTAGCATCCTCCCTAACAGTGGAAGCATTAACAAGGCACGTGAACTGTTTGACAAAATTTGCTATGAATACACTACATAGAAATCAAAATCATCATTAATATCTAAAAAACCATTATACATATTCAATTTGTCTTATTATATTTATTTAAAATTGTAATATACAATTCCTATAATTTTCATGACTATAAATTGAAAATCTAACTTTTATAAAAATAATTCTATTAACACCTAAACCTTAACCCCTTGATTTATTTATATATCGTAAAAGAAAAAAATCATTATGAAATATCTCACATTAAAAATCATTATGATATAAAAATCGCACATATTTTTTTCCAAAAATCTTGCATACTAACATCATGGACTGTGGAAACAAAATGTTATTAATGAAATATCTCACTAATATTATCCGATGTTTAAAGGACCTCACTTAATATTAGTTATATAAAATATTTTTTTTGCAACCAACACATTACTGAAAAAATCTCTATTGATGAAATTTTCAAGTATAAGACATTAAAAATCTCTAATGACCACATTATCGAGCATAATACAATACAATATTCCTATGTTGGTATCCCTTCAGTCTTTACTTCATGCCATGTCGATTCCTAGAGAGTCTAGGTGTTTTGCAAACTATGCTCGCAAGACACATGCTTCAAATAGGTGATGCATGCATATTAATTCAAGGAGAATTTCAAGGGAGATAAACAACAATAACAATAATCCTATGTTGGTTGCCCTTTTGCTTCATGCCAAGTAGATTCCCAGAGAGTCTAGGTGTTGTGCAGACTATGCTTGCAAGACACATGCTTCAAATAGGCGATGCATGCATATTAATTCAAGGAGGATTTCAAGGGGGATAATAAAGCACCCAATCAAGTATCTCCATAGTCCTATATTTCAAGATGGTTGTGACATTTTCAGAGAAGCTGGTAGACCCATTTGCGAACTTTCATGATTCTTTGATGGATGTGATTATTATAGACAATTATGCAGATTTATATAATCAGAGTGAAAGACGAAGAGATCATGCTTGATAGTTTTGTATTCATATGGGAGATATAGAGTGGGAGGTAGATAGAGAGAGGGAGGGAGAGATGGGGAGGGATAAAGAGGGGGGAGATAGAGAGAGGGAGGAAGGGAGATAAAGGGAGAGAGATAAGTAGAGGAGGGGAAGATAGAGAAGAGGAGAGAGGGAGAGAGATAGATTGAGGATGGAGAGAGAGATAGGTAGAAGAGGGAGAAAAAGAAGAGGGGGAGAGAGGGAGAGAAATATGTAGAGAGGGAGAGAGAAGAAATAGAAGAGTTATATTGGGTGAGTTATGTTGTGTGTGGTTATGGCATACCTAGTGCCAAGTATGGCTGGTAGGGGCTCCATAGAGTTTTGGGGCAAGATGACCACTTTGGGAATCACAATCCTCATCCAAATAACTTTTGAATTGTATAGCATCAATTCCAACATAAAGAACTTTGTGTCCACTTTCTTCACTCTTGGAGTACATCAAGAGACCTAAACAAAACAAGCAAGATAGATCACTTAGACAACAAGGCTAAACCTTAGAAGCAGTAAATGTCATGTTGTACTTGTAAGTTATATTCATCATGTTAGATTGAGTTGACAATAAATGAAGAAGTTGCTCCAAATGACATGATAAAAAATTACATTATTTTCCATCGTAGGTGTAAGCTTTAATTACTTCACTTGGGAGCTAACAACAATTTGGTATAGATGAAATGCCCTACTGTGAAATACTTGCATCTTCTTCATATATTGTCTTCTAACAAGAGCCACAAATTTCCTAGGATTTTGCATCTTGTGAGTGTAAATGCAAAACAAGAAAGAGGAAACATTGGACCTTTTTATTTTCCTGAGAACCTAGACCAAAATAGACCTCTCAAAGTTGATCCTATGGACTAGCCATCACTATAGATCTAGATGAAGATGTTGATTTGACTATTTAGTGACACAAGGAATAATCTATCTATATCTAGAAGAACAAATTAACAATTAATAACATAACTTATTTGACCTTGTCTGTCCCAAACCATGTGTTGGTTTCAAATAGCTACCGGTTTCCAATTTTTTAAAATATTGAGATTGTTTACCATTTTTGTATGTTTGATGATGCTCTAACTCTTGATAATAGAAGCTCCCAAATTTAAGTTAGATCTTACCATTTTAAATATTGAAAAAATAAGCTGATGTTTAAGCAAACTTAAACCAATCACAATCAACAAAGTTTCTATAACTAAAACAAGTTCACTGTTATTTAAATTAAGCAAAGCTAAAGAACTTCAAGTCAAGGGAGTTTCAATATAAAGAAATTTTGGAATCAACTAGTGCTACAAATTTTGTTATTGACAATTTCCAAGTCTTCCTCTTCCTCTCTTATTCTATTTTCATCTCTACCTCTATGTTCCTCTATCCCCCTTTATCTCTAGACATGTCTCCCTCTCTCTATCCATCCATCTATCTCCCTCTCTATCCCTCTATATATTTATATCCTCTCTCTCTCTCTCTCACTCGCTCTCCCCCCCTCTATCTCTCATTTCCATCCCTACCTCTCCTTCTCTCTCTCCCTCTCTCCTTATTGCGAATATAACATGATTCTTTTGGTAATGGAGACCAATTATCTTCCTGATTTAGAAGTTTTATTTCAATCATGTTTGGATCCATGTAAGTGGATGCATAGTTTATTTGAAGCTATCACTTCTCCATTGAGATCATTATTGCACAAACAACATCATTTACTAAATGGCCTACCAATGGACCTCATGTACTCCAAATGTATGCAAAAAATAGACCAAATTTTATCTTAGTTGACCTTTCACACTTCTTCGGTGTAGCCATTGCACACTAATAGTGAAAACAATATTAAGAAAGAGGAATGTACTCTTGTAACCAGACTCCCAAGAATGTTGAATAATTATATCCATTTAATATAATTTTAAAAGAATGATTCACATAACCCACATGAAGTAGGAAAAATTAATTGAGTTTAAAATGTTCAATGTAAACCAGATGGGAGTTTATACAGATGTTGTTCATTTGATTGAGTTTACTTGGTGAGCTTAAAACATGGCTTCAATGTTCAAATATTTAGTATACTTGTTTATCTAGATTAATTAAAATAGATATATATTAATTTATTTATATTCTAAAAATTTAATTATATATTAATTATTCTAATACTATCTCACCCTTAAAAATATCATTTATCTTTCATCAATCCAACAATATCCACGGAACTTTTTAATTCCTTATCTTTCATCAATCCTCTTACCATTTTCTCACACGACCCGCCCACTTCTACATAGATGTTTGAGAAAAGAACATTAATCACATCCTTTTTAGAATCTAAATAAAAAATAGAGTTGTTGTAAATACTCTAAACCTATAGAAAGATCCACACATCCACCCTAGGCATGCAATACAATAGTTGTAGAAAATTTGGTCTTTGTTACCCATGTGATTGAAGTATGTACAACTCACATTCACTAAACCTACATGGTTGCATGCACATATAACACAAGAAAAGCTTATGGTGTCAGGACAGGTTCCAAAGTTCTTCATTAATTCAAATATTTTGAGAGCATCCTTGTAAAATCAATCCCACAAACATTGCATTCCCTAAGAATACATTTCTTCGACGTGTTTTTATCAAACAGTTTACGTGCCTTGTTTATGCTTCCAAATTTTCAATTTTCCATATATGTCTACTTGAGCATTCCCAACGATAATATCTAACCAAAGCCCTCATTCCAGTAAGCTTTATACATCTAACAAAGTCCTTTTCCTTTATCCTTTGATTGATTGAATACCTTGTTCCAAAGCTCCCATTTTGGCGGATGCTTGATGATTGATTGATTCTATTCATCCCCATCGTTCATTGTTCTTCCTTGCCTTTTCTCACCGCCGCCTACTACCTGCTACTTGTACTATCATGGATCATCAGACAAGGCGCCGGTTTTGAATTTAAGGTCTCCTTGATAACTACCAAATCTTATACGCCGTACAGCTATCACAACCAATGGAAAACTACTATGCAAAGTGGAGTGGAAGGATTACTACAATTGTCTTGCATTGCTTGGCAAACAATCTAAACCATCAATGGGCAAAAGAGCTTGGATCAATCCCAAAGAAAATGAATTTCTAAGCTTCGAAGACCTGGCGGTGGTAAAGTAAATTAGCAGAGGTATTCAATGAGGTACTCATCTTCGTTGCCCTTACAGTCTAGATTTATGTATTTTTCCAGTAAATTACTCTTGTCATTATCCAGACCCTGATTTATCATATGAGAGTTTGCTTACATGATTCCCTAGAACAGCCTTGGGCAACACCGTCCGTTGAAATACAAATTATTGATTATACGCGGCACCGAAATATTCATACGTTTATATCTGCCTTCTATCTCTAATGCTTTGTACTTCTCATGGCGGCCATTTCACTACCTTCACTGCTTCTTTCTCCATCTTATTTCAACTCAGATCCAAGTGACGAAGAAGAATTTGAAGAATGTAACACTCTAACTGTACTTGATTATGGTAACACAGGAAAGGAAAATCATTGGATGACGCCACGGTATTTGAGCTTACAAATTCGCTGCACAGGGTAATGGAAAAAAAAACACACACCCCTGTAATTAGGGTTTTAGCTAAATTTGTATATGTTTTTTCCCTTTTTTCCCTTTTTAAAAATTCAAAGGATTTTAGCTAGGTTTTCTTTTCCCTTTTTACTTATTTTATAAATAATAGATTGATGAGGGACGAAGCATATAGGGCTCTGAAGCACCATTTTAGAAGTGAAAGCAATGAAAAGCTGCAACATTTACCTGGTGGTGGGAAGAAAACCAAATGGCCGCATGGAAATGAGGTAGGTTTACTTCAAATTATCTTGTAAGAAAAAACTTGCAACTGCTTGTCAAGTTTTTGGGGATTTTATACTTATTGTGTACTGAACACTATGTTTTTGCCGCCTTAAATGTACTTAACTCTATTTTGCTTCATCCCTTTTAACCTTTCACCCAACTATCGTATTTCCACTTGGTATTAGCGCTAGAAATAAAGGCCAATCGCACATGTAAACTCCATGCAAGTGCATTTGAAATGAAAGACACATCATGTGTAGCTCCACAAATGACATGGTTTGAAGCTCTAGTTTGGGTTTCTGGGTCCAAATTTGTTTTATCGTGTAGGACTGTTGTTCCTGGTTTGTTTTCTAGGGTAATGTTTAACCTTAGTGCCCCTTTTTCTTTATTCAAATTTTGTTTCCTTTTTGGATGTTGGTGCTTCTTTTCCCTTCATACTATATAAATATCATTTGACTATCATTGCCGCGAGGAAGTATTATCATCAAACAATAATCCTATCACACAATATTAACATAATAATATTCCAATTTATAAATATTAGTAATGAAGGAAAACATGTTACCAACAACTAAGAATATTGTTAATCATTAAATGGCTTTGGATTAGCATTTAACAAGCATCTAAGATCCAGGCATTTTGCTTTGGTATACATCTATAGGAACAAGATGAGAAATAAAGGAAGAGATGATTTGCACTTTTGATTGTAGGAAAGCCCAGAAAAGCCCAATAACAAAGCCATTTTCCATGAACACTAAAAATGTTGATAAAGCAGTATAGGCTCAAGCACTAGTCTTCTGTAAATCGAGTCTTGTGGTTTCATAGTACTGATGATTTGATGTAGGTTTAGGGTTATATGTTAGCCATTTAAATTGGAGTTGGAACACAGATTTGAAAGATTATATGTTCAATGAAGGGAAGAAGTGTGGTGCGTTAAAAAGAAAGAAGAGGATGGGGTTAATGGTTGGGATGATGAGGTCCTACAGACTTTTCAAGAAATGCAAGAGGCCGATGTGAAAGAAAACTCAAGGACCTTCAGCACTGTTCTCTCCAGTTGTGCCAAGTTGGCAGCTCTTGAAGAGGGTATACAGATCCCTAAAGAAATGATTAGGAGTGGATTTTAGTATGAGGTCCCTGTGGTGAATTGTCTAATAAATATGTATGCTAAATGTGGGAGTTTGGACAAGGCACGCAAAGTATTAGACAAGATGGATTGGTGAGATGTTTTGTCTTTGACAACGATGGTTTTAGGATATGCATAAAATGGGAGGGGAAAGGAGGCACTGGAGCTTTTCCAACAAATGCAACGAGTAGGTGTGAAGCTCACCTCAAAAACTTTTTCCTGTGCTATTTGTGCATGTATCGGAATAGGGTATGGATATCCATCAAAGCATAAAGGATAGAGGAATTTTGTCAAATGTACAAAGTGATATAGTGATCCATAGGAACTGGACTTTAATCTATATTAAATGAACAAAGTACCCTAACCACACGTAGTTATCAAGTGATTCCAGTGCAAAACATAGTAGTAAGCACCCATCAGTAGCTTTTTCTCTACATTGATAGCCTCATCGGTCATTGAGAGGAGCTTGGTTCAGCTTCAGATTGCCCAGCCATGTTTCTTGAGTCCAAGACACTCCCTAATGGACTTTATCCTTTATTTGCTACTTTATGGTAGTTGATGTTGATCCAATTGGTTCTTCTTGCCCAAGTGTTGCTATAGATATAAAGTGCCCATATAAATGCATTATTCAACAATTTTGTGAGTAGTGTAGTATGTAAAATCATTGTTATTTAAAAATGAGAGGGAATTCTGATTGCTATTAAAAGTACATATGTACTTGAGTGTGTGTTTATATTCGTGAACCAAAAAATGCAATAAAAGTATATATAGCTTATGTTCGTATATGTAAATGGTGATTTTGAAACTGATGCGAGTGATTGAACATCAACAAATAGAGAGTGATAAGATAAAGAAAAACATAAGCTGGGTATAGAGATGTCCTCAAATGCAATGAAAGAAACAGTTAAAAGATATTGTCATACGTCAAATCCCAATTTGTGAATGGCTATAGACATATTTTGCACACAATTAGGTAAGCTTAATATCTCAGAAGACGGTCCATTTGCAGGTTATGAACCATGGAAAGAAGACATGCATGATACAGAGATGACTATCTATTAGGAAAATATAAGACAAGCACATAGTTGTGCGCCACTGTGACAGGAAAAAAACTAATAGGATATTGATAAAAGTCAGATCCCAGTTTCTGAAATTGATGTGAACATAGTCATCAGGGTATGTCTGATGGATGAATACAGTCATTAGGGAGCATATAGAACTGATTTTCTATACAAATCACAATATTAATTGAGAAACAAGATCCACAATTCAGAAGAATAGTAAATGAAGAGTGTTAATTCAAATTATACATGAATAACAAATGTTCCAAGGGCCATAGTGGACATTGGCAACATAGATCGTCAAGGACTGACATTTATAGCTATTTCAAGAGTTCCTGATCTACAAAGCCTTCGCATCCACCCAACCTTCTCATTCCAATGATATGCACACATTCAACAAAGCCCATATGTTTCTTGCAGAATAAACGAAGAGATTCGTTTGCAAGCATTGTCAAATTCAAACATCTAATACAATTAAAGGGAATCTCAACTACTACAGGTATGCCACTTTGTTATTTACTACAATATCAACTATTACAATTGTTACTATCTTCAAAATTGTATTTGTCTTCTTCCTTACCTACACACTCCTCCCATTGATCATTTACACAAGTCATGATATTTAATAGGAATGCAGAACCATGAAAAGAGATGGAGCCCCTCATCAACACTACTCACCAGCTTCTACAAATCCCTGACAAAATGGAAACACTCCTAAATTTTACTTCTACTATTTGTCCATTTTTCTTCATTTGCCCCTTTCTTAATTATATGTAAGTGAAGATGCCATTTGTTTTTGAAATTTACACATATGTGTCAAGTAAAGAGTTACAGATCAAAAGCTAAAGTCAAGAACCAAGCTCCAATATGATACCAAAAGCACAAAGTATGTATATATATTTCTAAAGCAAAAGGCACCATCGCAAGGCAAAGTGCCTTGATCACAATATATTGGAACTTCCATTTCTTTTAATTATATCACATACTATATACACATTTATAAGGAGAACGTGTATTAGACATCATTCAAGTCATTTAACACAATTTTGTATCCAAAACTACAAAACAATTCGATACTCAACCAATATGTTCACTATTACATGCAAATTAAAAAAAGTTGCATTTCAAAATAATAATTTCAAAATGACATAACAAAATACCTTTACAACTATACAAGTGCTCAAGATTTACAATGACCACTTGCCACATATAGGAATTAATTATAAACTTATATTTTTCAAATTTACTAAGGTTGATCCATTTCAAACAATATAAATATTCCAACCAAAAATTCGGCGTACCCAATTACACACAAAAAGTGCAATCGCTAGTTTATTAGTAGTAACTTTGTATACTCTTCAGTTCATAACACAAGCCGACATTAAATGGCGCGAGCCCAAATAAAATGATCAATTTCGGTGCATAATACAATCCAGGGTGCAGTCTCCAGTGATATATTGATGTAACGGAAAGGCAATTTATTTACTGTATGACTGGGCACGACCAAAAATATATTCTATTTCGTATATTTTCAATTAAGTTGTCGTTTGAAGATTACGTTTTAGTGAATGCACGTGAGGGCACATCAACTCACACAGTCCACGATGCCTCTCGCATGCTCATCTACCAGTCCTTCCCTTCAACGGCATCTTCATTTCCTCTCTTCCCGGGTTACCAACTCGGAAGATACACAACTCCACATCACGTGAAGTGCATGTAACCATAAATCTTAGCTACTACTCGTTTCCCAAGTACTCTTGCTTTTAAGTACACTGCTCCCCTCACATTCCAATTATAGTCCACACTCTCAAATTGCATTGCTATCTCATACTCCCTGCTTACGCAAGCATCTGTCCCAATTAACTTGGCTTGGAGTTAACAGATTGATCAGCATGTCCACAGGGAAGATGGTGGATGTGGAGGCATTGCGGAAAGCCCAGAGGGCTGACGGTCCAACAAGTGTCTTGGCAATTGGAACGGCTACTCCTCCCAATGCAATTGAGCAGAGTTCTTACCCAGACTATTACTTCCGCATCACCAATAGTGACCATAAGGTCGAGCTCAAGGAGAAGTTCAAGAGAATGTGTAAGCCCATATACTACATTTATATACTACATTTATTGCTTTAAATTTCTTTGTTTTAATGGTTATGGGGATTTTTATATTGCAGGCGAGAAGTCGATGATAAGGAAGAGGTATGTAAGGGGAATGCCGAGTTCACCCCAGGATCGCACGAGCTCCTTTCTCGTCGCCGGTCGAGTGCAGTTCCAGCCAGGAGCTCGCACCAATGCTCCGTTAAGGCGAGTATGCTGGGTGGTCGAACCCATGACCCGAAATCGAGTTGGCATCCCATGTCAACGTGAGTCAGCCAGACTCAGGAGCCAAGCCGCATTGCATCAATGTGCACTAAGTCGGACACCATCAGCGTGGACGCCGGATGCCTCAGTCATTCGTCTAAGCCGGATCACCCAAGTGTGAGACGCAGTCCTAATCTGGACTCATCCGAGGTTGCAAACTCAGATAGTTAAGTGCCGGACACAAATTGGGGAAGTGGATGAGCTATCGAACCACCGCGTAGTGCATGACGATAATGAGGAAATTGGGGCCTTCGGCCGTTTCTCGGTGTCATCCTACCGCGTGCTGGGATTCGTACTAATAGCTTATATAGGGGAGCAATGAATCCTCGACGTAGTTGAAACACTACATCCACGAAAAATTGCCAACACAAAGCCCTCAAAGTGAAGGTCCATACTGCATAGAATGCTCCCTGTGCAGAGAGTTCCACAAAGTGCTAAGCCAAAGCCCGCGTTGAGGTCAGCCTCGTCTTGTTAAGTGAGACTTGGGCTGTGGATAGGGTAAATCGTCGTGTAGCTCGATTGGGAGAACGCGACGTGCCTCCTTGAAGATCAACAGTATCCTCACAATCAGAATCATCAGTATTCAGAACAGCAAGAGCTCATTCAGAGTTCAGTCAGCAGAGGTCACGTGAAAGGTTCAACAGCAGCCAGAAGAGTGTCCGTGTTGATAAGGGTAGCCGTTCCGCTGAATCCTATTCAGTGCTTTATATCAAGTGGCCCCAGCGCCATCTTTCAATGTAATTGAGCCCAAGGCTTTACATCCAATAAAGAAGCTTGCATATTTTACCCTACATTCAGATCAGTAGCCGCCCGGCTGAAGGTTCGTGATTACCTCCGGGTCTAGTGGGCGCTCCCCCACTAGAGTCGTGATTACCATTTCCGCTGCCGCTAAAAGAAGCTCGGTGTTGCAATCAGGCGTAGTCCGTATTGGCTGAAAGAGTCGTGTCCGTTCGGGCGATTCAAGTAAGTTGAACGCGGTGCCGCGCGAGGTGTGAAAGTGTGCTCTCAGCAGTGCAAAAAACTAGCCCCGTGACAGTTGGTATCAGAGCGCAGTCTCTTGATACGCCGAGTGAAGTACTCACTTTGAGTACGTGCAAACCTCAGGGAATTGAGGTTCAGTTATTTTGTATCCACACGATCTATGTCAATGGCAACGGCATCAGAAGGTCCGGTTGAGTCCGACGCGGAGCGCGATCTGAATGTGGACCAACATTCGCAAGAAGGGGTCCAGCAGGAAGGTAACCCCTCGCAGAACAGGGGAATGCGCCTCAATGTCCGCCGCTCGCGAGCTAAGAACCGCGATCTTATTGTCGACCTAGAGGACCGCATGCAGGCTCTCGAGGCAGTAGCATCAGATTACAGAATACAGCAGTTGGAGCTCCAGCTCTCCACACTGCAAAGCCAAATGAGTGCTAGAATCCGGGAACAGCAGAGGTCAGAGGACGACATGAAGTTCTTGAAAGGCCTCGTCACTTCGATGTCTCAAGCAGGCTCGAGTACCGGACACCAAGTAAAACGTCCAGCCGAATAGGGTGGACAACGGGACGACAAGGTCCTCGAAAATTACTTCTGGGACATGGAGCAGTTTCTTGACACTATGCCAGGCTTATCAGAGGAAGCCAAGGTCAAGACTGCTGCCACATACCTGACAGATGCAGCGAAGCTCTGGTGGCGAAACCGAGTGGACGATCTGAAAAAGGGAAAACTCGTCGCTGTAGTAGACACTTGGACCAAGTTCCAGGAAGCATTAAAGGTGCAGTTTAAACCCGAGAACTCTTCTTGGACTGCAAGGATGCAACTCATGAACCTGAAATAAAATGGGAAGATGCGAGATTATATCAAAGCATTCACCTCCTTGATGCTCGAAATCAAGGACATGGCCGAAGCCGATCAGCTATTCCAGTTCATGAGAGGTCTACCTACATGGGCTCAAACTGAGCTCAGACGGGCTAACGTCCAGACCCTAGCCGAAGCAGTTACGGCTGCAAACAGATTACACGACTACAGCAGAGAGTCGAATAAAGAATCTGGGGGTCAACAGAAGTTCAAAAAGAAAACTCAGTCAACGTCAAAGGAAAGCAACGACCTAGCGAAGTCGGGACCGAGTTCTTCTTCAAAGTCCAGTTCCAACACCAAGAAGGGACCTGGAAAAGGTACTAAGAAAACTTCTGACGGAACCAAGAGCAAAGGCACTGCGAGACCGCCGCCGTCTCCGTGCCCCATTTGCAACAAGGGTCTACACTGGGCTCGCGATTGTCCAGACAAGGTCAGGGTGAATTCAACTGACTCCGCAGAAGCAGATGAGTTGGCTACCGTTACGGGAGCTCTTCAGCTCGGTGCTCTCAACGCACCTGGTCAGCCAAAGGCCACAGCGGCCAAACCTATGAACATGCATAAGTTGTGTTATGTGGACGTACGTCTCGAGGGGCGTCTCGTCTCAGCATTGGTGGATTCAGGGGCCACCCACAACTACATTTCAGCCATGAAGGCACAAGCCATGGGGCTCAAGGTGCAGCCAGGCACCCGCTCTACATTTAAAGCAGTGAGTTCCCCCGCAAAGAAGG
The DNA here is from genome assembly GCA_007258455.2 of Sequoia sempervirens. Classification (NCBI taxonomy): domain Eukaryota; kingdom Viridiplantae; phylum Streptophyta; class Pinopsida; order Cupressales; family Cupressaceae; genus Sequoia; species Sequoia sempervirens. Next base: position 211,640 of record VDFB02369121.1, on the reverse strand, counting down.
TTTGTGGAGTCGTCCGAGACGTCTCTACGTCTGTGGGAACGTGGCACAACAAGCTGGATCTATTGACCATCGACATGGATGACTTTGAGCTCATCCTTGGTCAAGAGTTTCTGAGATTAGGCAGAGTAGCAGTGATTCCTCATCTGGAGTCTCTAATGTTCATGGACCCGCTGCAGACATGCATGGTCAAGACGGCAGAGCGCAGACACAGTGGGAATAGTCAAGTGGTTTCAGCTCTGGGTATGAAGAAAGCTACCAAACGGAATCCCAAGGAACCAGTATTCCTTGCCGCATTGCTCGGAGGTTGGGATGAAACAGAAGGTGCAGCACCAGAGGCACCCATTCCGACAGAGATCGATGAAATCATCTTGGAATTTGAGGACAGGATGCCTCAGAAGCTACCCTCAGAACTCCCCCCGCGCAGGGCGGTTGATCACAGAATCGAATTACAGCCAGGAGCCAGACCTCCTGCCCAAGCACCATATCGGTTGTCTGGCCCTGAGATGGTCGAGTTGAAGAAGCAGCTCGAAGAGCTTTTGGAAGCGGGGTATGTTCAGCCATCCCGTTCTCCATACGGAGCGCCAGTTTTGTTCCAACGCAAGAAGGACGGAACACTGAGGTTATGTGTGGACTTCAGGGCCCTTAATAAACTCACCATCAAAAATAAATATCCTCTACCGCTCATCGCGGATTGCTTCGATCGCCTAGCAGGGGCGAAATTATTCACCAAGTTGGATCTTAAGCAAGGCTACTACCAGGTCAGGATAGCAGCTGGGGATGAAGAAAAAGCGACCTGTGTGACTCTCTATGGGTCATATGAGTTCATGGTAATGCCCTTCGGGTTGTGCAATGCACCAGCCACATTTTGCACCCTCATGAACGATGTGTTCCGGCCTCTACTCGACAAGTCAGTAGTGGTTTATCTCGACGACATCCTTATTTACAGCAAGAATATGGAGGAACACAAGGTCCACCTTGCGGAGGTGTTCGAATTGCTCCGAGAGCATCAACTCTTCGTCAAAAAGGAAAACTGCATATTCGCCCAAGAGGAAGTCCACTTCCTCGGTCATATTGTGGGCAAAGGACAGATAAGACCGGATCCAGAGAAGCTCATCGCAATTCGAGATTGGGAGCCACTTCGCAACGTCCACGAAGTGAGACAGTTTTTGGGTTTGGCAAATTACTACAGGAAGTTTGTGGCAGGCTACTCCAAATGGGCTGCCCCTTTGACAAACCTCCTCAAGAAGGATCGCAAGTGGAACTGGTCAGACAAGTGCAAGGCTGCATTTGAGACACTCAAGCAGAAGCTCACCTCTGAGCCCGTGCTCGCACTACCTGATTTCAGTCGGCCCTTCGAAGTCCAAAGTGACGCATCGGACTATGCAGTTGGGGGCGTGCTCATGCAAGATGGGCACCCAGTGGCCTATGAGTCGCGCAAGTTGAAGGATAGAGAACGGATCTATCCCGCCCACGAAAAAGAAATGACAGGCATCATTCATTGTCTTCGCACATGGAGACATTATCTTCTGGGCGTACCGATCATTGTCAAGACTGACAACATCAGTTCAACATATTTCAAAACGCAAGCAAAACTTACCCCAAAGCAGGCTAGGTGGCAAGAGTTCCTAGCTGAGTTTGATTACGAAATCCTCTACAACCCTGGCAAGCAGAATGTTGTAGTGGATGCACTAAGCAGAAAGACACAGCTAATGGCAGTAGAGTCTGAGTCCAACAGAGTTGCACCCAGTGCAAGCCAGGTTACTCTCTCACCAGAAATGGTCGAGAACATCAAACAAGGTTTGGTGGAAGACCCACAAGCTGCAGAATTGTGGAAACAGTGCAGGGAAGGACGAACCCGCAAGTTCAGTGACAAAGGAGGACTCATGGTCTTCACACAGAACAGAGTTTACATTCCCAAATACAGGAGTCTACGAAGAGATCTAACGCAAGAGTGCCATGACAGCCCATGGGCTGGTCATCCGGGACAAAAGCGAACTCTTGCGCTCCTAGAAAGAGGGTTCTACTGGCCACAGATGAGAAAGGATGTTGACGACTATGTCCGCACTTGCCTCATATGTCAGCAGGACAAGGTTGTGACGCAGGTACCAGCAGGCTTGCTCCAACCTCTACCAGTTCCAGTTCGGCCCTGGGCCAGTGTATCGATGGATTTCATTACTGGCCTTCCCAGAGTCGAAGGATATACAAGCATCATGGTTGTTGTCGACAGGTTCTCTAAATACGGGATCTTCATCCCATGCAAAGCAGTATGCAGAGCAGAGGAGGCCGCCGATTACTTCTATCAGAACGTGGTGAAACATTGGGGCGTTCCACTTAGTATCATCAGTGATCGGGACACAAGATTTACATCAAACTTCTGGGCAGAACTGTTCAAACTCATGGGGACAAAGCTTCTCATGTCAACCAGCTACCACCCCCAGACCGACGGTCAGACCGAGCGCGTCAATGCGGTGCTGGAAGATTACCTGAGACACTTTGTTTGTTCAGACCAATCCAACTGGCCCAAGCTGTTGGACTCCGCGCAGTTCTGTTACAACCTTCAAAAATCCGGGTCAAGTCAGTACTCGCCATTTCATTTGGCAACTGGCCAACAGCCGTTGACCCCGCATACAATTCTCAGTGGTTACATTGGTAAGAGCCCTGAAGCTGCAGAGCACCTCAGGGATTGGCAGGATAGAGTCGATTTGGCACGCCATCATCTGATCAAAGCCGGAGAGAGAATGAAAAGGTATGCCGACGCGAACAGACGCGCCGTGGATTTCAAGATCGGAGATAAAGTTCTCCTTAAAATGGACTTGACTCATTTTAGACCGCCAAAGGGCCTGAGTCATGCTCTCACCAGAAGGTTCGACGGGCCTTATGAGATCATCGGCAAAGTAGGAAAGGTAGCCTACAGAGTTAAGCTTCCAAACCACATGCGAGTACACAATGTATTCCATGTCAGTCAGCTCAGAATGTATCACCTAGATGGTACAGATCCAAGCAGAAACATTCCTAACCGAGGGCCAGCTAATGTCATGGACAGGCCTGACGTACACATAGAGGAAATTCTCGCAGTCAAAGAGCGCAGAGTCGGAGACTACAGATGGAAAGAATTCCTAGTTCACTGGCAAGGCCAGCCTAGGGAGACAGCTTCATGGGAAAAGGAAGAGAGCCTCTGGAAATTCGAAGACAAAGCCCTGGAGTTCTTGGAAAAGGATTCCCAGGCAAACCTCACTAACAGTTAAACCCCGAAGGAGTCGGGTACAATCTCCGCACCAGTTCACCTAGGGACGAGCGTGCAGGCGTCGGGGACGTCACCCATTTTTAAGTGGGGGAGAATGTAAGGGGAATGCCGAGTTCACCCCAGGATCGCACGAGCTCCTTTCTCGTTGCCGGTCGAGTGCAGTTCCAGCCAGGAGCTCGCACCAATGCTCCGTTAAGGCGAGTATGCTGGGTGGTCGAACCCATGACCCGAAACCGAGTTGGCATCCCATGTCAATGTGAGTCAGCCAGACTCAGGAGCCAAGCCGCATTGCATCAATGTGCACTAAGTCGGACACCATCAGCGTGGACGCCGGATGCCTCAGTCATTCGTCTAAGCCGGATCACCCAAGTGTGAGACGCAGTCCTAATCTGGACTCATCCGAGGTTGCAAACTCAGATAGTTAAGTGCCGGACACAAATTGGGGAAGTGGATGAGCTATCGAACCACCGCGTAGTGCATGACGATAATGAGGAAATTGGGGCCTTCGGCCGTTTCTCGGTGTCATCCTACCGCGTGCTGGGATTCGTACTAATAGCTTATATAGGGGAGCAATGAATCCTCGACGTAGTTGAAACACTACATCCACGAAAAATCGCCAACACAAAGCCCTCAAAGCGAAGGTCCATACTGCATAGAATGCTCCCTGTGCAGAGAGTTCCACAAAGTGCTAAGCCAAAGCCCGCGTTGAGGTCAGCCTCGTCTTGTTAAGTGAGACTTGGGCTGTGGATAGGGTAAATCGTCGTGTAGCTCGATTGGGAGAACGCGACGTGCCTCCTTGAAGATCAACAGTATCCTCACAATCAGAATCATCAGTATTCAGAACAGCAAGAGCTCATTCAGAGTTCAGTCAGCAGAGGTCACGTGAAAGGTTCAACAGCAGCCAGAAGAGTGTCCGTGTTGATAAGGGTAGCCGTTCCGCTGAATCCTATTCAGTGCTTTATATCAAGTGGCCCCAGCGCCATCTTTCAATGTAATTGAGCCCAAGGCTTTACATCCAATAAAGAAGCTTGCATATTTTACCCTACATTCGGATCAGCAGCCGCCCGGCTGAAGGTTCGTGATTACCTCCGGGTCTAGTGGGCGCTCCCCCACTAGAGTCGTGATTACCATTTCCGCTGCCGCTAAAAGAAGCTCGGTGTTGCAATCAGGCGTAGTCCATATTGGCTGAAAGAGTCGTGTCCGTTCGGGCGATTCAAGTAAGTTGAACGCGGTGCCGCGCGAGGTGTGAAAGTGTGCTCTCAGCAGTGCAAAAAGCTAGCCCCGTGACAAGGTACATGTATCTCACGGAGGATATATTGAAGGAGAACCCCAACGTGTGCGCCTACATGGCGCCCTCGTTGGATGCTCGGCAGGACATGGTGGTGGTCGAAGTTCCGTGCCTGGGAAAAGAGGCAGCTGCCAAGGCCATCAAGGAGTGGGGGCAGCCCAAGTCGAAGATCACTCACCTTATCTTCTGCACCACCAGCGGAGTAGATATGCCCGGTGCCGACTATCAGCTCACTAAGCTGCTTGGCCTCCGCCCTTCAGTGAAAAGAGTTATGATGTATCAGCAGGGCTGCTTTGTCGGAGGGACGGTTCTGAGAGTGGCCAAGGACCTCGCCGAGAACAACCGCGGAGCAAGAGTTCTGGTCGTTTGCAGTGAGATCACGGCCGTCACTTTCTGTGGCCCCTCCGACACTCACCTCGACAGTCTAGTCGGGCAGGCCCTCTTCGGCGACGGGGCCGCAGCAGTGATTGTTGGAGCTGATCCCATCCCAGAAATAGAGAAGCCCTCTTTCGAACTCCTCTGGACTGCTCAGACCATTCTCCCCGACAGCGAGGGCGCCATCGACGGACACCTGAGAGAGGTGGGCCTGACATTCCACCTGCTAAAGGACGTCCCGGGGCTGATCTCGAAGAACATCGAAAAGGCCCTGGTTGAAGCCTTCCAGCAATTCAACATGTCGGACTGGAACGAACTCTTCTGGATTGCACACCCGGGAGGCCCCGCAATTCTGGACCAAGTGGAGTCCAAACTCCAATTAGATCCCAAAAAGATGAGGGCAACTAGACACGTATTGAGTGAATACGGGAACATGTCCAGTGCCTGCGTTCTCTTCATATTGGACGAAATGAGGAAGTCGTCTGCAGAAAAGGGATGTCTTACCACGAGAGAAGGACTGGACATGGGAGTGCTCTTTGGATTCGGCCCTGGACTCACTGTGGAGACCGTGGTTCTCAAGAGCGTTCCTGTCCTATCATAAACAAATCTTTGTCCTCAATGCCATGACACACAAATGCATTCGGTCGTTCACTTAGTCAAAATCCTGTTCAATTTGGCTGTAATTTGAATGCGAAAATCGTATTCCATGTGTTGTGTATCTCATCGTACCGTCTGAGCCATGAGATACAGACAATAAGGAATTGGTCGAATGTAGATTTCATTTTCCATAAATTTAACCAATCATTGGGAAAAAATAGCATCTCATCATGGGGTTTCTGAAAAGGATGCCTGCGTCAGGAATTTCTTCAAGGAACCCGTAAAACAATCTTTTGGCATCAATCCCACATGACACACAATAAACTCTTCTTTGTCTCCATATATCTTATTCTTCGATATTAATGGTGCCCAAATATTTGATTGGAAGCATAAGAAGATGCAACTAACCTCTATGAGGGACAAGAACATAGATTCTCGTACTTAATAAAAGCAAATTTAGATGGGTGCGGGGTTTGACTGACAATGCACGCAAACTATAAAATACTTTTATTTTTTCCAGAAAGAGTTTATGAAATACCTCATTAATAATTTTTATAGCTCACTTAAATAACTTTACTTATCAATCCATCTGTTACAATTTGTATAAAGTCATCATAATTAATCTTAATGTAATTTTGAAAAAGTAGAAACCCTAAAACCACATCATAATATCAATTAAAATTCAATGTTAAAAATTAATAAAATTCAGTCATGAATTATTGTCTTCCTTCAAGTTAATGATACATAATTTACTAATAAAAATAGAAGAGCATTGGCCAAAAGTTGATTAGGATGGTTTTCCCAATCTCTTCACATAGTCATACAAGAAAATGGTACAATAGTTGTGATCAATTTGGTTTCTTACAGTGTTCCTTAATACACCATACTCCTTCCACAACATCCACAAAATTTTCTAATAGATTTCTTTGTTATCATAATACCCATCCATATAGAAATCATTCACATGCACAACATTGAAGATCTTTCCTTCAACCTCCTTCCATATTTATTATGGCTCCAATACAACTATTAGGTCTAAATGCTATATATATTGATCAATCAAAAGAATAAATTATACATTGAGTAAACATAGTTAAATGTGGTTATTTACAACTAGATGGTAGTAATTCCCTCCATCTAACTTCTTATGCAAAGTTATATTGCTATTGCTAATATAAGACCCACTATGATAATGATGTAATATTTCTAACATTCCCCTCTTATAAAACCATATTTCTTATTGAGGTAGAGGTACCAAAAACTAGAATGGGGTAAACACAAAAAATTAAATAACCATCTCTTAAATTATGATGCACTCAAGAGTTCACTATGTACTTAAAAGTTCGTGTAGTATGACACACATTATAATCCATTACTTACAACATCATGGACATGTTAGTCAACTATTCACATAATTAGTCCAATGGCCTAATAAAAACTCTTAAATAAGGATAGGGATGCACACACACACACACAATTCATTATCAAAGTTTTTTAATAGGGACACACACATTATCAACAACAATGGTATTAAAACAAACACACGATCCATCATCAAAGTTATTAATGAAGGACATACACATTATTAACAGCAATGATCTTACAACAAATGTAGAGAGGAACACAAACACTATCCATAGATACAAGTCACTATTATGGAAAAAATTTCACTATCAAGTGGTTACCATTTAAATAATTCATCCTTTATTGTCCTATGGATACCAAAACATCACCATATTGGATACTAAAAAAACCTCCACTATCTTGGCTACCAAAACTTCATTGTCTTGGTTACTAAAACTTTAGAACGAAAGTACCAAAATAACCCCAAGTTGATCAAAAAGGGAAATAATATGAAAAGCTATATCCTCTAAAGTAGTATACTCAATCTCTATAGGAGAAGAGACCTTGAAATGGGATGATCCTTGATCCTCCTCATGCATCCTTCAACCGCCTATTTGAATCCTTAGATGGGTAAGTGCAAAAAGATGGGAGACAAAAACATAATAGAAGTAGAGAGGGAAGGAGGGAGGGAGATATAGATAATAGAGATTTATAGGGAAGGAGAGATAGAGGGAGTAAGAGGTAGGTAGAGGGAGGTAGGGTGCGAGGGATAAAGGGAGAGGTAGGTAGAGAGAGGGAGGGAGGGATGGCGAGATATAGACATAGACAAAGATACAAAGAGAGACATAGAGAGATAGGGAGGGAATTAGGGAGAGGGAGAGATAGGTAGAGAGAAGCAATGAGGGAGGGAGAGGTAGATAGAGAGAGAGGGGGAGAGGAGATAGAGAGTAGAGAGGGAAGGAGGGAGAGAGGGAGATTTAGAGAGATAGAGAAAAGTAGAGAGGGAAGGAGGGAGGGATGAATATAAAGAGAGAGATAAGGAGATGGGAGATAAAGAGAATTATAAAGGGAATGAGAGAGGGATAACGAGAATGAGGGAGTGAGTGAGGGAGAGGGGAGATAGAGAGAGGTAGAGAGGGAAGGAGGGAGGGAGGGAGTGGTAGAGAATAGAGAGAGAGAGGGGGGGATGGAGGGAGAGGTAGGTAGAGTGAGCAAGAGGGGAGATAAAGAGAAGTAAATAGGGAAGGTAAGAGAGGTAGAGAGGAGAGAGAGAACCCTAAACCCTAAACACTATACACTAAACCATAAAACCTAACATTAACAATATAAAATTAAAACCTAAAAAAACAAGTTTAATCTTTAAACCCTCAACGCTTAGCCTTCCCTTATCAACCCTAAACCTTAAACACTAGGTCCTAATCCCTAAACACTATTATGATAGAGGTATAAAGAGGGGCAAACAAAGAAATAATAAGGGATAGAGGGAGGAAAGGAGGGAGGGAGAGGATAGAGGAGATATAGAGAAGTAGAGGGATGGAGAGAAGGCGAGATAGAGAGAAGTAGAGAGGGAGAGATAGATAGAGATGAAGAGAGGTAGAGAGAGGTAAGGGGAGAGAGAGAGAGAGAGGGGAGGGGGGAGGAAGCGAGGAAAATGGTCCATATATAAGTGGAGAGGGAAGGAGGGAGGGAGGGAGAGGTAGAGAGAAGAGAGGGAGATGTGAGATAGAGAGGTAGAGAGGGAAGGAGGGAGGGAGGAGGGAGAGAGGGAGAGGTAGAGAGACAGGTCTAAAGAGGGAGAAAGAGAGAGGGATAGATGAAAGGAGGGAGAGGTAGTGTGGGATGAGAGAGAGAGAGGGGGGGTTGGATGAAGGGAGGGAGAGGTAGGTAGATAGAGGGAGAGGGGAGATAAAAGTATAAAGGGAAGGAGGGGGAAGGGACAGGTAGAGAGGGAAATGAGAAAGGTGATATAAAGAGCAGGGAAGGAGAGAGGGAGAGAGAGAGGTAGGGTGGGACAAGGGAAGAGATAAAGAGAGTTTTTCTTCACAAAAATGTGAGATTGTGGAATAATGGAAAATGGGGGAGGAAGTGCTATCATATGGGGGTGATCCTATAATAGTGGTTTACAGTTTTTGGCCAAACTGGACACTAAAATAATTTTTTTTTAACTAAATCTTCACTTTCGAGCACCTATATTGGCTAAACTGTGAGGAATTTGAAGATGATGCAAACTAGAGTTTCGTGAAATTTTGTTTGTAGATTCTAATTTTTTTTTAAAAAATTTGGAATCAAATTGCACTTCTTTTTCCATCTCCCTCGAAAACTAGTTTTTTTAGGAAAACAACATTTTTAAAAAGTGACACTCACAGTATAACACATAACTTTTTTTCCATGAAGGATAAAATTCTAATTCTTTTGAATTTATATTTGTAACTCTGATATCTAGTGCTTCCACTTGGTTAGATAGTTTTTTATTCAATATTTTTTCTTTAATCAAGTTTCAAAGTCAAACCAATTACAATTCACACATAGCATGACCATATAACACGTAACTTTTTTTGTATGTATCATTTTTTTTTTTGGATGAAAGACTTCAATATCTAGTGCATTCATAATTTTCATAACAATTTTTTGAAAATATTATATTTTTCCACATGTGCAGAACTAAGAGTTTGATTTTCGGTGAAAATCCTACATTCACAAGAAATAAAAAATAAATATAATAATAAAATTAAATTTATTTAAAATTATACTTTTTGGGAAGTTTATAATAAGGACTACATACTTAAAAAAAATAAAAATTTAAATGAATTCATTTGATCCCCCAAAAGGCAAATCAAAAGTTCTTTTTTATCAACATTTTCATAGGTGTAAAGGAGACTCTGTTATAGGTATGGTTTAAAACTAGTGGGGTTCTATACAAGGGGGTTTGATCAAAGGTAGTTTGATCAAACTATCTTCAATTAGAATGCTTTAAATGAAACTTTTAAAGGATTAATCATTATATTTTCTAAAAATATGTGATTTTAGCAAAAATTAGAATCTCCCAAAAATTGTAAACCAACTTTGTGGGATCACCCATGGTTTAAGACATAGAGCACACCCACTTTCCAGTTATTTCACTCAAGGATAACCTTAGAGATCTCAATGCAAAGGAGAAAGAAATATTGCAATAGGGCTGTCCTATGGGCTGATTGTAAACTAATGAGGGGCTCACCACGAAGTTAAGACTTGGAAAGACAAATGCAATGCAAGATGTAATACTAAACCCTAATATGATGTAATGACTTATAAAATGACCTAGAAATGTAAATGAAACAAAACAAAAAGCTATAGGATGGAATGTGTGTACCTATAAATTTGGAGATGACTTGAATGAATTCTAGATCACTGAATTGAATGAAATAGAAAGCTTGTAAACTAAAACATAAAGGTATCCACAACAAACAAGAGCACAAAAATAGAGTCTTAAATTCTAAAAAATGTAGTATAGAATTTGCACTGGGACTAAACCGCCCAAAGGGGCATATGAGTCCTAGTGGGGAGTTTTTTCAAATTTTTTAGAAATTTTCAAGTGATTTTTACGCTTTTTATGTTATAATATCTATAACCTAAGTGAAAATACATATTTTATATGAATTTCAATGATTTTAGATGCAGAAATGCAACCTATATGCACTTTCACTAATGCAAAATTTAGAAGCCCTAGAATGTCAATTAACTAATGCAAACCCTACTGCAATGTTCGTGCAATCAAGATCTAGGATGATGATGCACTCCAAATCAAAATTATGATGTTCTAAATGTAGGTTCACCAAAATGAAAGGAATAATTTTATTTGGGGATTCTATTCTTGGAAGATAGAACAACAAAACTCAACACTCTCATTCAAGGATAACCCTAGATATCTCAATCTAGATGTAGAAAGAGGAAAGGATGTTGCAATAGGGTTGTCTTAGGATCTGATTGTAAACTAATAAGGTTTTCACCACCAAGTTAGGACTTGGAAAGACAAATGAAATGCAAGATGTAATGCTCAACCCTAATATGATGCAATCTTTCACTAAATGACCTAAAAATGCATGAAAAACATAATAGAAAGTTGTAAGATGAAATGTGTGCACCTGAAAACCTGAAGGAGATTGAATGAAGCTCTGAAATGATGGGAAAATTAGATTTAATGATGACTGGGACTCATATACTAGACTAGGAAATTTAGTCCCAAATCTGGGTTTTTGTGCAGAAACTAAAATCTGGGAAATCGGTGTCTGAAACTACAAAAACCTAAAATAGGACTCATATGCCAAAATTGGCATATCAATACAATTAGGGGTTTCTAAAGCTTCAAAGTCTAAATCTAGTCTTCAAGGTCTGCTCTCTGCTTCGCAATTTATTTTTGGATATGAAACCCTAATTTGTAGCCTATAGAAGTCTTCCAAGTATCTCCAATGCAAGGTGACAACTTTGAAAACTTTGAACACTTTGACAACTTTCTCAAACCTTTCTCTTCAATGTGCCTTCAATCTAAACGTGCAACTCACACACTAAAGAGAGGGAAAAATGTTGTTTTGTTAGTGGAAGGGGGTTTTCCTTGGTCAAACCCTGTTTTGGTAATCAAACCTTGAAATGAAATGAAATAGGAATAGAGAATAATGAATGAACAAAATACAATGTTGCAACTCACCAAACCCTAATAATCAAGTGTTGCAAACATGTATGAGATGGCTCCAATGGATGTAGATCTTGACTCTTGTTTGAATATCATAGATCTTGAATGAAATGCTAGCTTGAATCATGAAACCCTACACCTCAATTATTAGCTCAAAAAAAAATGTGATGCATGAATACTTTGACATGATGCTTGATGCTTGAAGAATGTTCTAAAATGCTTGATAATTTTCCCTTGAATTCTCTTGAATGCTCTTGTGAACTCAAACTTGCTATATGGATGAATACTTGAATGCTTGGGATGAAAATGAGTGAAAGAAACTTGTATTTATACTTAATTATACAAAAATGATTGAAATTACAACACTACAAGCCAACATCAGGTCTAGGAGGATAAAATACCACCAAGAATTTGAAATAATTTTAATTTTGGGTCACACGGGAATCATATTTCCAAGGTGGCGTATGAGTCCCATTACGCATAATTTATGGGACCAATTTCAAAAACTCTTAGAAAGGTGTGAAACTAGGACTGAGACCCAAAACCCTATGTGGGACTCATACACCCAAAGTGGCGTATGAGTCCCAAATCACTAAATTTGGGCCACACAACTTGAAAACACCTAAATTATGATTGGAAATTGATTTTTTTCGAGATCATCCTCAAAAAGATGCATTAAATGAGGCTCGTGGATGCAAAATAAGGCCAATTAAAGCATAAAGAAGCCCATTTATTTATGAAAACCCTAGAAAAGTGTGAAAGTGTGTTACAACACTCTAAATAAGGAACAATTAAGGTACATTTTGGTTAAAAAGAGATTTATTAGGTTCAATTAATTAATAAAACCTTAGAAAAGTATGAAAGTGGGTTACAATACTTTGCAACACCATAGCAAGGTACCATTTAAATTCATTAGTTCACAAGGGCCCAAGACCTAATGCGAGTGTGTTAAACACATTACAACACTAAGTCAAGGCATCATTAAGCTCAATTTTACGAGGGCCCAAACCAGTGTGAAAATGTCACTGATGAAATTTTTTGACACTACAATATGGAATCTAGAGTTGAAAACTCAGAGGAACAAAACCTAGAAAACACTTTCTAGAACCCCTAACATGGACCCATTCACCACTTGGGGTGAATGAGTCCTCAATGACCTAAAAACATCAAGTTTTCAGCAAGGCACACATTGTTTCAGCCTCTCAAAACTTCCCTTATTGTTGCTATAACAATTAGGATTGATTTCTTATTGTTATTTAGGCATTTTAGCCCTCATAATTGAGTGAAACATCCCAAGAAAAACCTAGTGGTTTATCATATTGTTCATTCAATTTGATAAAACCTATTTTTTTATGTTTCAATAACAAAGATCAAGGAGGTGGACAAGCCCCCAGGATCCAAGATCCTACATCAAACCAACATAAGCATAAAGAGACACACATTGAGGTGTATGATATGCAACATCAAGATACAAAAACATACAATGTCAAAAACATAATGAAGAAATAAAAGGAAACAAAGGGTGGATCAAGCCTTGACAGTCTATCCAACATGATGTAGACCAAGTCTAAGCTATTTGTCCAAAAAATTTTTACAAGTGGAACACAATGTCCAATATGCAAAAAAACTGCACGCTCACACAGGCTAGTGGAACCCAATATCCACTAGGTGAGCCCCTAGTGAGACATATACACATGCAGTCGGTATGCACCCACATAGAAAAGAAAGTGGCTATGGGAAAGTCATGTCTATGGTCGACTCCTATACGTACTAACCATACCAAAGCTATACCTCTTGCGAACTTTGATATAAGGTGCCATAAAATGAAACTTTGAGCTTATGAACAACAAGCAAGTAAAGGATTGCTGAAAGGGAAATTTCTTAGTTCATGTAAGGTATCTTCTTAGGGAACATCATGCCTAATGTCTGCAAGAGAGGAAAAATTAGAGAAATATCATGCTCTAAGAGGAAATCAAACCTAATGAAACCACCAAGAAAAGGATGCATCACAAGAAGAAAGAAAATCAAACAATGAAACATGAGAAATGTTGAAAGATAATGTCAATGTATGCCCCTGTAGACACGTCAAATTAGCATTATGCATATTCATCCGCTCAATAAATAAATCAAATGCATCACATCCATTCACCTAGTAAATCAGGTTCTCATCATCAAAAGCTCACATCATAGTTTAATTAAATAAATCAAGCTTTATTTAATTAAAATCTCAAACATGCATCTTCCATCCTTTTCTGATTTAAATAAAACAAATATTTAAGTCTTAAAAGTCAAAATCATCTAATCAACATTAAATCAGCATAATCATCATCTATTTAATCTAACCCTGATTAAATGCTAATCACCCACTTGCATTCTCTAGATTTGGCCACTTGCACATGAAATTGCATTTAATTGATTTATCAAAATTATTTATTTTCAACTTGGCATAAAGGAAGAATATTCTCCAAGTTTGAATTTCCCCCCAAGTGGACATGTACACCCAACAGAGCATTTATGAGGCCTTACATGTCTCTTACATGTCCCCTTCCAAAGTCAAACTCAACATTCATTGCTCAAATTCAAATTCAAATTTTCCCTCTCATGGGCACTCTTCCCAAATCTTGCACAACCATTGGCCTATCGTCACTTGACAAGTGGCCTTATCTTATTGGCTTGATTTTTGTACCACATTGGTCCATTTTCAACACTCTTAGCATTTGAAAATCTATAAAATAGAGGCTTCATCTCTTATCAAACCCTTCACAATCTATCCACAACTTTTTGCAAGGTTACTCTCTTGATTTGAGAACTCATCTTGCTCATCATCAACTTGTTTGCATTTCATCATTTTGAGCTTTGATCAAGGATTGGGAAAGGGTTACTAGCACATGTAACACCAATCCAATATGAGATAGTTTGCATCATGTTTTCTTATGCTTTTGCTTTAGATCTTTTTTCATTTGTTTGCATTTTGAACATGATGTAATATTTCATAAGGATGTTAAATATTTTAATTTGTTGTTGAAATACTAACGATTCTGCAGATTTTATTGTTAGATTTCTAATCACATTTTGCAGATTTTAGCATCCACAAAATGGCGCTAGAAGGAGGGCAGGAATAAGTCTTTGTTTTTTTCTTTGATCATAAGCTTTTTCAATACCTTGTAAACGATTATTCTTTCTGTTCTTGTGGTATTTGAATGAGATGCTTGTTGTTGTACTTAGCTTAGAGTGGAAATTCAGAAAATGTATCTCTCTAATCTGTGGCATTTACTTGGCACATATCCTACAATCAACGCATCCCATGAGATGATATTTCTTTAAGAGAGTTTTTCATACAGTACACGTGCCTTTTATGTTCTTCCATTGATGAACACCTGCACCATGTCCCAAAGATTTTCATTTTGTAGGTAGGGAGAACACCGGGTCAAGGTTGTGGAATTCAGTTCTATACTTACCCCGATAATCAGATACGCTGTCTATTTTCTTGCTTTTGGCAATGGAATCATAGGCAGCTATTTCCTGCACATTCCACAGTATTGATGTCTGGCGTATTCCTTAGTCTTCAAACTGCTTGCGCTTGTCTTTTGCATCTTCACCATAAGTCGTTCTCTGAGGGAATCTGTCAAACAATCCACATATTCTGTTAGCATTTAATGGTCTACGCAGTTTGGGGTGGTGCATCTCTTGACCCATTCTGTCAACCGTTTCACGCGCCTTGTCTATGCTCTTTCATTAAAGTGTCAAACAATTCGCGTGCCTTGCCTCTGCTTCCACCATTAGATTGTCAAACAGTTCGAATGCCTTGTCTATAATTTCACTTTATGCATGCATACGTATCAGATTAGGAGCAAATGCCAAATTTGACAATACACTTCTAGCATTTACATTTGTTGAAGAACGTCCATACCCTATTTTAAAGCTCCCATCCATGCGCAGCCAGGAGGATATTGGGATGGCTATGGAGTTCAGTGTTATTCCCAACATTTGCATTTGCTTAAAGGATTCAAAAGCCCTTTTAACAAACTCATTTTGTGTACAGGCAGAGACGATGCTAGGAAAAGCTGAAGGATGATGCCATATCTACCAATCACATAGAAATCTTGAGGGAGAAGCTATTATTAATGAAACCCATTGACATCTCTTTGAAGAAAAATAGCTGCTTAAATTGCTATCATGTTTTATCTGACAGGTGGTTGTGTGAAAGATAGAATTAATTTTTTGCCTCACAGGTATAGCTGACAACAATAAAAGTTCGCTGTGTGAGAATTTGCTTGTTAACGTGCAAACTCTTCCATAGTTATGTGCATCTCGAGGCGTCCAGCATTCTCAAGGATATAGGCTGACAACAAATTTATCAAGCCTGGAAACATATCTTTGGTGCATTCTGACAAACGATTGAAACCCGCGGTATAAGCTGTAGACATATCTTGAGGTACGCTTTACCTCATCAATTAATGCGAAGTCCGTATTTGTCCAAATAGCCTTCCATTTTTGCGCGCCCTGCATAATCTTTGTTGACTGCAATATAATCTTTTTGGAAACCTGTTCAGTAATAATTCTCTATACAATCTTTTTGCGCGCCTTGCTAAAGCTCTCCCATAATCTTTAAGTCAATTAGTGTGACATGTCTGTGGTTTTTAAATTGATAATCTTGGTCCTTAAATCGAAATAGCAGAGCGGTCTGGAATGATTTGAATTAAATTTTAGGATTGCTCATCCCAGATTTACAGGGTTTATTAAAGATAGAGGGAGCTAAATATTTCTACGGATTTATTTGAATTTCTTTATGAAAATAGACTATTACCACTCAATCCATGCAGGCCGTTGGTATTCTTGTGGGGCGGTTATAAAAGGATTTGTAATTTCAATGATAATGATTGTTATATTTTACATTAATCAAATCAATCAGTGGTCTTTGGAGTGGTGTTGCAGAATCTTTGACTTATCCTTGCACATTATAAATTCTCATTAATTGCTCCTCGATAACTTGTCCACACGATCCCGAACTTCTGATGGGTGGGCATGGTGGTCCTTCACTGACTTTAGTAGCATGCAGGAGGATTTAGAACTTATTTTCAATGACTCTACTCGAAGTATTTAACTCGCCAAACATGACAGCTTGTGATCTTGTCGGCCTAAGGAAATATGAATCTATTGGTTGGAATTTTTATTGGTAACGTTTTTGGTAGTTTGCTACTTCATTATCTTTAATATTCTAACATTATCTTTTTTTCAAACTTGTTTGAAAAAATAGAGGTCCAATTTTTTACTATCTTTAGTATTCTGACATCTTTTTTTTAAGTTTGTTAGAATAAATATTAAATATGTTCAATTCCTAACTGTTGGGTGAATTTGAAAAGCTTTAATGGACTATTAGAGACCTTTCTATTTGGTGGAACATAGTTGTCGGACTACGATTTGGTGGAGCAACCTTCAAAGCTTTTTTTTTTTTACACAGCCAATCATTTGGTTTTCCAAACTTGGGGTTGCATGACAAGTGTATTTTTTTTATTTTTTTTATTTATATAAATGCTATATGCTTCATTGATTCCTTGAAATAAATCTTATTTGTGATTGTTTTGTTTGTAGATTGACATTAAAATCGAGCGTTGGAGTTGAGCGAAAATGAAAGGAAAATCGGAGTTAAAGATTTGGAGCATCAAATTCAAAATTCATAAAGCATTTTTAAATGCTTGAGGCTTCCATTTCATGCTTTAACTTTCTATTTTTACCCAACTAAATCACTGATTTGATCTTTTCAAAGTTGGACTAAAATTGAACGTTAGAAATTGACTACTTTTACTTTTGGACTAAAATTGAGCAAAGCAAACTCACACTTCATTTTGGTGCTTAAAACAAAATCACAATTGCTTTGAAGGCTATAAAACGAACAAGTGCTTGAATTGTGTGATGTTGTCTTTTGAGTGCGTATCCTCTCCCCTTGCGCTTCGTGCGATCTAGGGTGCAAGAGAAACACTCAAAATACATTTTATTGCTTTGAAACACTTCGATTTGGGCTTAAAAATTGAACATCTTGTGCGAGTGTGAGTAGGGGCATTTTCGTATATCTCTCTTTCTTTGTGCCATCAAAGATCGATCGAGCACGATGGTGTCTTTGCTTGCTTTTGTTTATCTTAGAGGGCCCGCTTTGTGGGGAAAAGTAATCACCATGGGAACGGCTCAACCGGGTAACACCTAAAGCCAAGAGTATTTCCAAAGAGATATAAATGTGGATATTAAGAAACGCCAATATCACGCTGGGTTGACTCCAAATAAGATGGATCCGAAAGGGGACTCTTGCCATTGTAGGTCAATCTCCATGAACGGAAAGTCCTTACTAGAACCCATGTACTAGAATTTTCCAAAATCCTTAATCTATTTGTTGGTGTAAGAACGGTCGTTCTGAAGCCACCCCACACTCTTACGGGTCTTCTAGTAGAGATGGAAAGCATGCCATGGGAGTTTCATGGGTGTTGATGCTTGGATTGCCCCGTATAAGTGAGTGTCGTGGAGGGGAGCCAGTGGGGTCAAGCATCTAACCATTCGCTAAAGATAGAGTAGCTGGACTTGTCCAAGTGGGATTCAAACAAATATTGTCTTACACATCCATAGGGCTTGTAATTGTTCTTCGTTTGAAAACACAGTGTGGTATTCGAAAACATTTTGCAAACAAACATTCAACATGATTCTCAAAATTTCAAACCCTTTTGAAGACAAATATCATTGACTCAATCCATATGTTACTACTTCTCCTTGGGATTCACGTCCTTAGAGGTTCCTAAGCATTGGATTATACCTCAATTTGTCTTCTTGAGTAAACAATAGGAAAACCCTTGCCTTAAGTTCATTGAATTTCCACATAAAATATCTTGTGGGGTTTAAAGAAATTAAGACATTGGACATCTTAGTTTGAAACTTTAATCAAAGAGTGTGTTTGTGGTAAAAAGTACTCATTAAGCAAAGATAACAAATTGAACCCCACACATGTGCTTGATATCTCTTGGTCATATTGGTCTTTTGATTGCTCTTAGAGAAAAGTGTGTTCTTCAATACCTTGGCCTAGTAAAAAAAGTCTCTCTAAGTCTCTTAGGATCATCAAAACTTTCATCTATCTTCCAAGCATTCATCAATCCATCTCACCAAAACAACTTTAGATCTTTGGAAACATCATTATCTAGACTTGGATACATCCTTAAATCATCATCAAAATCACCTTGTTTAGTTAGATGTATGGGAATGCATCCTTTCTCATACATTTAATTGAATTAGCAATCCTTTGAACAAAGTTCATCCTAAGATCACATCCAACATCTTAGGGTTTACAAGTTCATCATCCAAATCAAACAATCAAAATCAAGCCCTAAGTCTAGCATTGATCCAAAGTCCCTAAACGTTCAACACTCATAATTTACACATTTCATCCTTCATCTCATCGTTGGTCCTAAGAACCCTAGAGGTCAATTTTGTGACAAGGTCAAAACACAAGAAGAACATGGAATATAAACTTGATCCATACATCTTGGGTAATCCAAATCAGTTGAATCTTCAAAGCCTTGCAATGCCTATCAATTATCAAAGTCCATGCATAGGATCATTGCCTTCGACAAATGTCAATGGTACAACAAGTGTGAGTATGCCCAAGTCAAAGTTTGGAACACATTTCCCAATGATAGATCTAAGTCCAAACCTACAAATCCACCAATCGAATAATCAATGCATGAGCCTTGAGACGAACAACATCATTCCACCAAATCCCTACAAACCAAATGTGGATGTACCAAGTGCAAGTTTTCAAAACATGAATCCTAACTCGGAAAACTTTGGAAAAATGATTCCCAATACCAACAATGTTCATCCTATCATTCCAAATCTAAAAATCATCACAAATCAGAATGTTGTCCAAAATCAAACACAACTACACATCCCAAATCCACTTAAACAAAAGCCGAATCAAAGGAGTCAAACTCAACATCAAGATCAAATTTCACTAGAGCAACTTGCTTCACATGCCAAACTAATTGAACTATTGGGCAAAGAGATATCTTCACTCCAAAATCAATACAATCTTCCATTGGTTAATCCATGTCATCAAAGCATTGATTTGTGTCCACAACCACAACAATATCTCCAAGGTCAAGAAGTTAGATATCAAGGTCAACCACATCAAAAAATCCAACCCCCACGTGTTCGAAGATCAATCACCACATCTCCAAAATCAATCACCACAAGGTCAACTTAAAGTACAAATCTCACAAATAAACAAGCGACAATACACACCACTTGGGAGACCAATCGAATTAGTCTTGCAACAATTGGTACAAGAAAATCTCATCAAGCTCCCCATCTATGGGAACTATCAAGAACCCCTAGTTAAACCACCAAGGTATAATGAGGAGCACCATTGTGATTATCACAAAACAAAGGGACACACAACATTAAGTTGTATTCGACTAAAAAATCTCATCCAAGACCTAATTGATCAAAAGATAATTGCTATTGGGGACAATGATAGCATTGTCAATCTCTCCACCACAATTGTTGAAAACAATGATCAAGATCTATCTGTCAATAAAAATGTTTTCGTCTCATCCAACGAGGCATTGACCAATGATTATGTCAAAAATGTCTCTACATCACCTAATGAGTTAGAGGATATATCTCGAGAATTTATTCCAAAACATAATCAAAATCCTTCACCAAAATCTAGCAATGGTCCTTCCCAAGACATATTGACATCCTTCGACCTCATGGCTACAGATACTAAAGGAACCCTAAACTCGACACTTGAGGATGTTGAACCACTTACCATGTCTAATGAAGATATCCAAGCACCATTTGTAAGCGATCCATCCTTTGAAACCAACCCATGTCAAGAGCTTGATCCAAAGCATATCGAAAGCAATCCCAAAATAAATCAAGATCAAAAATTTGTATCTTCAAGATACTATAATGATCTAATGGACACTCTCCTATCCACACAAGATGATCACATCCACATAGCACTTACTCCTCCATCTACCCATGAGATGCTTTCTATGGATGGGATTATTATGATGATCTTCATCTAGGAATTGGGTGATTTCAGCTCTTTTTAACTCCTACAATCAAACGGGTTGTCAAACATCATGAATAAAGATATGCATTACTATCCGCCTAAACAGCAAGCCGATAGAACATCTTAGAGTTAGCAGAGCTGAAATTGAAACAATGTCATCTACGGTGGTCATTCGTCAGAGCACGTTTACTGAAAAAAACACCTCGAAGCAAGCAAAATCAAGGAACGAAGGTGCTACTACCACCATACTGGGGGCAACTTCATCTCAAGAAAACATCAACATAGGGAGCACGAAGAATCTTTATGGTGAAACCATTGCCAATACTACAACCAGCCACGCCATGAATCTTCATCCACCCATCACCCCATCTATGAATTGGGACCAACTTCGAAAGAAAGATTTGAATCAAAGTACGAAGAAAATTATCAAAGCAAAAAAAGATGAGAAGCATAATGGACAAATCAAATACGCATGGATACCAAAAAATACAAAGAAAGATCATCCCTATCAAACTCCATCAGTCAAAGAAACTATGGGGCAAACTAAAAGAGGGAAAGGTATCCATCAAGAATGTCCGCAAAAGAAAAAGCAAGTTTTTCAAGCAACGTACAAAGTGTATCAAGCAGTTGGTCCTAATCCCATGTACACTTCCGTATCCACCCATCATTGCTCATCTTCCCAAGTTTGGAGAGTTAAAGGTTCCAAACTATTAACCAATCCATCTTTTATTCCTAAAACACTCCATCCAACACTCCACCCATGATATCCAATTCTCACATTGACCATGTATTGGCAGCCAACCTTCATCATAAGGATCTGAAGGAAATCTAATGCATAAAAGCATACAAAGTCAATCTCGTGCATCAAGTGATCAAGAATCCCAAAAGTTGCATTCAAGTGCATAATTTGGAAAGCAACTTTCCAAGTGGATATCAATGGCACGCCAGATAGGGTATCTACGCTTAACACCACCGTGGTTCAGCATGAATCTTCTAAAATACAAAAATATCAAAAAATATGAAAATCCAAAAAAAAAAAAAAAAAGGATTGAAAATAAAGAAGATAAAATCGTCTCTAGTGAAAAACCGACATGCACTTTGGGTAAGAATTCATGATGAAAACCTGGAAAACAGGCATCATGTGTGGAATCGAGCATCTACGTGTGCCACTTCAGGTGAAAGCATCTTATCCCATCCATAATAAATCCAATATTCCATCCACCTCAGCCATAATAAATCCATTCATCCATGAGCCATTTATCCAATCCATCTTTATCCATTTGCATCCATAGTCCAAATTATCTTGATCTTGGTAAAATTTTGGTACACACTTTATGCTTGCTTACGGTAAACATCTTGACATGGGTCATTTTCATTGATCCTATCCTATCCTATGTTATCTAAGCCATGAAGCATTATCCAAATGAGCATTCGTTATCCGAACACCTTATCTTATCGCAAGATAATCCATGTCCCTCCATCCCATCACATTCCATACATTGCTAGAAAATGGGGGCAGATATGTACATCTTTCTTTGAGAATAAATCTTGGTCTATATCCTCCAGCTTATGTGGCGATCTGAACATTGGAAAATATGAAATCAAATTGGCCAAGCATCTGCAATCCAAAATCCGAATCACTAGCCCATGGCATATTTTGATGAGAAGAAATTCCTTATCAGTCTTCAACTTTCATCGAACATCGATCCAAACAATCACTATCGGTCACATCTAATTTGCACGTCAATTTCACATCAAATTATTCAAACATCTTTTGTTCGAAACCAAGCTTCATCAAACATGATCAATCAAATCCAATCAAAAAATCATCATCATCAGGATATCCTTGTGTTGCTTAACACTATCCTTGCATTGTTGTGCATCCTCAACAATGTTATCATCACCAGTATTGATCAAATCATCATCAATCCATCATCATCTTTGGGATATCCTTCCCAATCATTGTGTTGCTTAACAATATCCTTGCATTGTTGTGCATCCTCACCAATGTTATCATCATCAATCCTGGTCAATCAAATCCTTGCATTGTTGTGCATCCTCAACAATGTTATCATCATCATCAATCCATCGATCCGATCAATCAACCTTAGCTTGGTCTTCAACAAAAATCATAAACAGAGCACTAATATTGTCATACACATCCATATTGAAATCATCAAAATCATGTGAAAATCCAAAAACATCAGAAAATCAGAAAATCCAAAAACATCCAAAACATCAAAAAATCCAAAAACACTCAAAAAGTCAAAAAACATCAAAAACATTGGAATCCGAACTATGTCGTCTCTGAGCTTAAACGTAGGCAAGGCTAATCTTTGATCAGCCCCCGAGACATCCATCAAAACATTCAAAAAAAACATCAAAATCCAAAGACATTAGAAAAACATAAAAAAATCAAAAACATTTGAAAAACATCAAAATCCAAAAACATCGATAAAATATTAGAAAATCCCAAAACATCACAAAAATAAAAAAATCAAAACATTTGAAAAATCCAAAATCCAAAAATAGCCTGAAAACATTCCAAAAAATGTCAAAAACATCCAAATATTTGAAAAAATCCATCCGTCTCATCTCGCTTGTACTCGAAATAATCAATCATCCATAATAAACTGATCATCATCTTCATCCTTTGACAATGCAAACAGAAACAATCATAGTAGTCATCAATAGCAAACTTCAATCGTAAAATCTAAATCGAAACAACAAACTGTTAAAACAAAATCAAACTCTTGATCAGTCGCAAACATGTCAGTCGACCTTATATCAACAGCCTATCAATCAACTTATCAAACCATCATCATCCTATACAATGCATGTCCTAGGATATATCATTCTGACAATGGGCATCATTTTGGATATCACCCTGGATCCTTATCCTATCAAAACACATCCCTTTGGCTGAAGGTATGAAGAACATTGACTTTTTTGTGTACTTGATCTTATCTTTTGATTTATCTTATTGCGCTCATTCCAAGGACCTCTCGATGATATTCAAACGAAGGATTTAGAGAGATAGGAATGGGGCAACGATCATTATTATTTTGTCTATTGTACTTGTTGGACGCTCTTGTAATATAACTTGGCGAATACTTGCTTTGTTAGGTATGCCCTAGCAAGGTTTCCGTATGTCAAGTGTGAACAGGAATACTCCTATCTGCTTGTTGAGTCAAAGTCCATCACACTAGGTACAACGCCATCCTGGTTCTTGATACCTTGATGCATCGTACCGATGTGTGTTATCAAACATAAAGTAAGTGACCCTTTGAAAATCCCAATCCTTGATAAGCAAATCATCATCATTTATCATCATCATCATCTATCATCATTATCTCTAATAAAGTCTCGACCAATCATGGACTTGTTGGATCCTCTTGTCATCATCTAACTTCCGCACTAACATCATCATCACCAATACATCAGTCATGCATCCATTATGCATTTATCTTGCATCCATAAATCATCAGAATTTTGCATATCATCTCACATGCATCATCATCATAATATAGATCTGTTAGTCTAAGCATCTCATAACTCATCCATTGGATAATCACAGCATATCACATCATCAATCCCATCCATCTTGCATCATATCACCATTTAAGTTGTTTAGGATAATATAGATTTGTTATTCTAAGCATCTTAAAATCATCTCATTTGCATCATCATCCATAACAATCCATTTTGAACCTCTTTATCGCGAGATTGACCCTCAAATCGAATCTTTTCGCTTGATCTCGAGGGCAATGTACTAGTGTACTTCTTTCGGCGGGGCATCGAAAAAATTATGAATTTTTTTAATTTAGATTCTTGGAAAGTTTATTCTTTGAACCAGCATAACCATTACATTGCTTCAAAGAGGGAAAAATGTAGACCGTCAAATTTGCATTATGCATATTCATCCGCTTAATAAATAAATTAAATGCATCACATCCATTCACCTAGTAAATCAGGTTCTTATCATCAAAAGCTCACATCATAGTTTAATTAAATAAATCAAGCTTTATTTAATTAAAATCTCAAACATGCATCTTCCATCCTTTTCTGATTTAAATAAAATAGATATTTAAGTCTTAAAAGTCAAAATCATCTAATCAGCATTAAATTAGCATAATCATCATCTATTTAATCTAACCCTGATTAAATACTCACCCACTTGCATTCTCTAGATTTGGCCACTTGCACATGAAATTGCATTTAATTGATTTATCAAAATTATTTATTTTCAACTTGGCATAAAGGAAGAATATTCTCCAAGTTTGAATTTCCCCCCAAGTGGACATGTACACCCAACAGAGCATTTATGAGGCCTTACATGTCTCTTACATGTCCCCTTCCAAAGTCAAACTCAACATTCATTGCTCAAATTCAAATTCAAATTTTCCCTCTCATGGGCACTCTTCCCAAATCTTGCACAACCATTGGCCTATCGTCACTTGACAAGTGGCCTTATCTTATTGGCTTGATTTTTGTACCACATTGGTCCATTTTCAACACTCTTAGCATTTGAAAATCTATAAAATAGAGGCTTCATCTCTTATCAAACCCTTCACAATCTATCCACAACTTTTTGCAAGGTTACTCTCTTGATTTGAGAACTCATCTTGCTCATCATCAACTTGTTTGCATTTCATCATTTTGAGCTTTGATCAAGGATTGGGAAAGGGTTACTAGCACATGTAACACCAATCCAATATGAGATAGTTTGCATCATGTTTTCTTATGCTTTTGCTTTAGATCTTTTGTCATTTGTTTGCATTTTGAACATGATGTAATATTTCATAAGGATGTTAAATATTTTAATTTGTTGTTGAAATACTAACGATTCTGCAGATTTTATTGTTAGATTTCTAATCACATTTTGCAGATTTTAGCATCCACAGCCCCCACTTTAAAGCGATTTCTAACACCATTTCTATGAGAAATTGGCTTTAAAATAGCCAATGAAGAAGACATTAGAGCTTATTCAGAAAGCTCTATGCCAAGTCATATGTTGTTGAATGAAACTACATCATGAATAAAGGGTTGCCCCCAAAATGTAATTCTAATTGTAGAAAGAAAAATACATCACATGCGAGCCAACTCACTACAACAAAATAGGAAATTAGCGCCTAAAATAGCACCAGATTTTATTGTATTTGAGTTTATGAATTGGGAACTTCTACTGGTGCAAAACTCGGTGCAAAATGGTCTGTTCACTTGGGCGCCAGATTTAGTGTCGGGTTTAGCACCAAATTTTGTTGCTTCCAATTTGGCTTTTGATTTTGCTTTTTGTATTGCTTCCATGTTTGCTTTCATTTTTGCTTCCGATTTTGCTTCTAGGTTTGCCTTCGGTTTTGCTTCCAGTTTTGCTTTAGGTTTTTCTTCCAGATTTTCTTCTAGCTTTGCTTCCAATTTTGCTTCCAATTTTGCTTCCGGTTTTACTTCTAGTTTTGCTTCCAATTTTGCTTCTGATATAATGTCGCTTGTTGCATCTAGCTTTGCTTCCATTTTTGTGCCTTTTGTTGCTTTTAATATGGCTTCTATTATTACATCTTTTGTTGCTTTTAAAATTTCTTCCATTATTACTTCTTTGTTTACTACCTGAATTGCTTTTGATTTTGCTTCCTAGATAATGCCAAGTTTTTCCTCCAAGATTGCTTCTGGTTTGCTTCTAGTTTGGCTTCCATTGTTGCTTCCTTTTTTGCTTCTAAAAATGTTTCTTGTTTTGCTTCCATTTATTAATTTAATATGTTTTATTTCAATTTAATTAGTTAAATAAATGATGCCTCTTAAATAACTCATATGATTATAGAGTAAGTAAATTAAATAATATGTTTTATTTCAATTTAAATAATTAAATATATCATGCATCTTAAATAACTCATATGATTATAGAGTAAGTAATTTAATTATTTAACTCATATGATTAAATAACAAGATAATTATTATAACATGATCATCATTTATAATTAAAACAAGTGAGTCAAAATATGCCACTAGATTAATAACATGTCAAAATGATACATGTCCAACAGTCGACATAAGTCAAAATGACACATATGTACAAATGATATAAGTAAAAATGATAAATTATATAACTCAAAATGAT
>VDFB02369121.1:78674-184856 GCA_007258455.2 Sequoia sempervirens | reverse complement strand
AGTGATCATGCAAATTTTGGTTGCATTTTTTTTAGCATCCATTGTGAGGTAAAAGAGCTGCAAGCAAAGACAATTTCCAACATAATTTTGGTGCGTCTTGTCAAAAGATGTTAATGCATATTGGTTGTAAGGAGGAAAATTCCATCAAATTTAAGGCCTACGTATTAATGTTAATGTAGGATAGACATTAGCGTCTAGGTGTATTATTATATGAAAGTTTATATAAACCTAGAAGTTCTAATGGGGTCATGTCAACATTGTTTTTCTTTATAGAATCTGCACGTATGCAAGTCTCATGTTGCTTCCTTTTAAAATTTAAAGCTTTCTGGTTTCCAATATTTTCCAATGATGATCTTGAATCTCATATGTGATTTTTTTTTTTTAATTTCCTATGTAATGTCGTATATCTAGATCAATGAGATAAACGTGCATAGGTTTACTAAAGACCTCAAAAATATAAGTATGGTAAGGTTTTTAATGTTTAGACAACTATCAACCAGGGTATTATAGTACTATAAATCCAATATCCCTGCAATACTCCATTTTTTATAATATAAACTTTCTTGCCAAGGTATGTTTTCCAGTTAAATGAATATTTCCAAAGATTTGTGTATGCATTTGAGTTATGTTGTAAATCATGAGCATATTTATTTTCAAAACTGATGCCTTGATAAATTGATATGTAGCTCTGAAACAGTCTTGAAATAACATTTTTATGGTGATAGGGAGATGTGCAACCTAAATAGTGCATGCCCTTCATTTATTTGAATAGGTATTGTGTGATTTAACATGATATCATTTCTTTGCTTGCAGTGGCTGACAAAGTGCAACAAGAAAGCATCATAGGAAGCACTTGAAAACATTAAATCAGGTATGTACTTTGGTTTTCTTAGTTTAAGATACCTTTTAGAGGCTTTTGAATTTTTTGATATAAATATAGAAAATTATTATTAGTGTGTATTATTTGTATGTTACTGTTTTCTGTGGTTTGTATTGTATACATTAAGCAAATATTGGTATCCAACTCTTGTTGTTCTTAAGAGAGAAGTATAGATATTTACATTTCCATTTTGTTAGTTTTTGCTACTACAACACCACATTTATTGTTATTGAAAGAGTGCATTTCTTTAAAAGATACATATAAACTGCTTATTTTGTGTTTCAAATTGAAATTAGATATACTATGGATTTCCCACCGAATATTGTACTTAACCTAGAAAGTAGCCAAAACAACTAGCCTTAGCCTAGAAACCAAGATACATCATCATATAATAATTTTTGTGTACTACCAATTTCAAATATAGGCTACATTTTTCAAAAAAACTTGCTATATATTTAATTGTCAAGATCATTTCACACTTTTTTTTAATCTAATGTTTGTAAAGTGCAATATATAAAACATAGTTCTTGTAATTTGTAATTTATTTGTAATTACTTGCCATGTTTTCCTCACTCATTTAGATGCTTAAATTCTTATATTGCACTTCTACTTATACCTATATTTTATCCACTCATGTTTGTTCATGGCTACACATGCAAATACTCCGATAAAACCTAGCCCCTCCATGGCAGTGCATCCAACACAGGTAGTATTTGAGTCATCGTCTACTGTCAATAAGGCTGACTCTGTTCACACAACTATCCAACATCTTGCTACAACAGTATCTAATAGTTTCCAGGACATTGTTCACAAACTCAAACTTGCATGTCAAACAACAAGTCCTATCGAAGAATTGGATATCGAGATGCTTCAGGCCTCAATGTCAACTTACCAATCCAGTTGCATAAAACTAGAGGGTTTGTGCAATTTCCTAAGGGAGCTTAAATATGATCAACACTATAATACTGCTGCAGCACCCATGATAATCTCTGCATTCCAGATTTACCTTGATAGCCTGTAGTTCATTATAAGTCTTTTTTTTGTGCCTATGTTATGCCTACTTATGGCTCCAATGTAAAGAAACAAGATAGTCTTCTATAGTCGACTATAATACGCACTTTACTGGTGTACCTATACTATGCCTACTTATGGCTCCAATGTAAACAAAAAAGATAGACTTATATAGTCAACTCTAATACTATTACAAACAAGAAAAAACAACAAATTTTCCCTGTATTTTCTTTTCGAAGAATAGCTTCGATATTATAAATATATTTGTTCACCATGCAAATAAATGGTGTTTTTCCAGATTTTATTCTTTCCAATTCAAATTTACTATAAATACTTAGATGCTTGATTCCATATGAAAGTTGTAGTTATTTTTAAATCTAAAAAACTAAACACCTAATATGTCAGTAAATATTGTTTTCAAATACAAAACTCCAACAAAGTGTTATACTATAGAGCTTGCATCAAATTTACCTCATTCACAAACCAATGGTTTGATAAACAACTACACAAACAATGTGCTCATACGCTATGAATCCTAAGGTTCCCGTCTTTACCTTCCAATTATGGTTTTCCCCATTAACAACAATTGTACAGTTAAGAAGCACCTTTATTTTACTTGTCATAATAGCCAGTTGTAACACTCTCAACTTTCCCACAGGCACAACACTTGAACTTGCTCTCACCTCCCAAATGGCAACTCTAACTCCAAATGCCATTGAAAGAATTCTTGCAGGCATGTTTGATCTTGAGCCTACACTACAGGTTACATCCATAGACGTTATACAACAAGCTCATTCAATAGATGTTAAATACTGGGTTCAACTCTCTGATGGTGTCCACACCCATCCAACATTGCTTCCTAGTCAATTCAACAATCTTGTTGTTGAAGAAGCAATGGTCACTAGGTCTATTGCCAGCCTTAAAGAATATACATCCAAGGTGTTCGACAAATACACGTATGTCCATTCATTCTCTATTTTTGAATAGTACTCTCATTCATTGATTTGATTTTCCTAAATCATTTACAACATTCGATTGCAGGGCTATAATTATCAACAACCTTGAAATGGTCTCAAACAAAGCATCGCTCGTTGGTAGTCCAACTCCTCTTCTACAAGCTACATCTTGTTTTCCATCTAGTAGCTCGCAGGCCCCAGTTGCTTTACACCAAGATGTAAGCTCTACCCAACAACAAACCATAGTCCCTTCTGAAATACTCCCCATCAAAAATTTGACCCCGTACTATAAGCACTGGTCCATTGAGGGTAGAGCATTAACAAAGACTCCAATCCATGAGTTTCACAAGGCTAACCGAGAAGGAAAAGTATTTGGCTTTGACCTCATTGACAAAGCAGGCTCTGAAATTCATATTGCATGCTTCAATGAACTTTTTGATGAGTTTTATAATGTGGTGCACTCTAACAGTCTATATATTATCTCTAATGGTCGCATACAAGTTGCTAATAAAAAATACAACAGCTCAACAAACCCATTTGAAATTTTCCTACAAAAATCATCAACTATAACTCCTTCACCATGTGTAGACTCTACAATCCCCATGGATAGCTTGCATATCAAGAGCATTGATTCCCTACTGTCACTGCCTATTAATTCCCTTGTTGATGTTCTTGGCATACTTTTATCTATCTCCCCTACATCAACCATTTGTAAGAGAGATGGAACCAAAACAGTCAAGTGTACTACAACAATCACAGACATGTCATGCTTGACCATTGATGTTACACTTTGGGGTTGTCATTGTGAATTTGAAGGAAAAGAATTATCTGTTTTAACTCTTCTACCAACCCCTCCAATCATTTTGACCAAATCTGGACGTATAACCTCCTGGCGTGGAAAAGCTCTTGATACTATTTTTGCAACTACAATTGTAATAAATCCAAAATTGTTAGAAGCCTCAACGTTGCATGATTGGTATGCCACTATAGGGAAAGAGGCACCCTTCATTTCCCTCTCAATAGATAATCTTTCTTCCAACAAGTTTTCAAATCCAGTTGGCATCATATCGATCACTAATACAAACTCTCCTGAAAAAAAAAATGTTTGTGTAAAGGAAAGAATATCGAAAGTCCACTTGGACAACTTTTATTACCTCTCTTGCCCTCTTATGGTTGGCAATAAGAAATGTAAGAAGAAGGTTGTACAAAAAAGCCCCAATAGCTTTCATTGCCCAAAGTGTTCTAGTGATCTCCTTGGTTGTGATTTTAGCTACATGGTAAAAGTGGATTTGGAGGATGGAATAGGTGCTCTTCTTAAAGCCATTGCATTCGAAGGACCCACAAATGGCTTGTTCGGTGTATCAGCTGAAAATTTTCAACTACTTATGGCGGATCCTGATGCTACTAAACACGTGTTGGACCAAGTTGTTGGCTGCCAGTTTTTCTTTGAAGTGGCCATCACAGTGAATTCATTTGTCAGGAATGAAATACAAAGCTTTGTAATTACAGCGATAAAACTTGTTTAAAGTTTGCAAGTACCTCTTGCTTTCCACAATACTATATAGTGTTTGCTTAAATTGTACAACTTTTGTTGTTGGAAGTACCACCAATTGTGACCATGTGTTTGTACAATTATAAATAAAATCTATACAAAACCTTTTTTGATACCAAAAATTTATCTTGTGCACTTGTTTCGAAATATCATTTCTTGATTTTACACGCAATGTTTTCCAATAAAATATGAATTCTTGTTTTTACACACCATAATCTTACACCTTTCTACATTTTCAAAAGCTATTTAGAAAATTAATATTGCATTGCTCTGTTCCTCAGCAACCTCTATCATGGAAACCCTAGCTAAAAGTATGGAAGCACAAAGATCTCGTTGTAATCATTTGCAACGTTTGAGGTACCAAGCAAATAAGGAGTCTATTAATAGACGAAGAAGAGAAAACCGTCACAATCACCAAGCAAGCTCCTCTACATCCCCACCTTATCTTTCCAATAACCCCTCCCCATCACAACCATCCACACCCCAAATGCAGTCTACATTACACCCCAGTTTAGCCTCCCAAAACCACCATCCTCCACTATTTCCTACAAACTATTACATCGCTAGGAATTCCTTCCATGCAAAGTTGGAAAACCTATCAAACATTTCAACATGCCAAATTTGCATGGAACGATATCTAGGAATAAAAACTAGGCTACTAAATGGTGGTAGTGCTTGTTCAAGATGCATTTTAGAAAAAAAATGGCAATCGCTTCTCAAAGTGGAACAACATGGACCCTGGAGAGCAGCCCACTTGTTTACAATGCCTATCTCAGATCGAGGAGATGCTCATATCAAGTGTTAGCCCTGTCCACCAAGTTACTTATGCAAAAGGGGGACAACTAAAATACAGTGGCCACACTATTTTTTTTCCTCAAGATATTATAGTTATTGCAAATTACTTGCCACATCACATACATGACTTGGATATACTCATAGTAAACAAAAAAAATGTTGATACCCAACAGTATAGTTTCTATGTTTGCAGAGCACATGTTCACGAGGCTTTGCAATTTAAGATTTGTAATGACCCTTACTACAAAGATGTCTAATTAGATGAGGCCTCCCTCTTATGCTTGCCTATTGCCTCTACTGATATCTCTGACCTTCTAAATGAAACAACCTCAACTTCAGACCCCCCTAATGTTAGTTTCATGGAAACAAATAATACAATCGAAGAACAATTGCAAGATAATTTGCAAGCAACAACATCATTTGTGTTAAACCTACCACCTGCATGCACAAAAGTGCAAGAATTGTGAGCGTTGTTGCAATTAGGGGAGGGACGCCCACATCCTACAATTGATTGGCCACCAATTTCTCTTACACCCCTCAATGAATACACCACTGAAGGATTGTTTGTTATGGCATTTCCAACATTTTTTCCAAAGGGAAAAGCTGCATTCAACCAACAAACTATGAAAGAGGCCAAGCTATATGAATATGCTCTCCATCTTCTTAGATACCATGATAATAGGTTTGGCCAACACCCATGGTTTAGATACTTCATTCTTAATATTTTTATGTGCCATCGTAGCTAGGCCACAACTTCCGTATTCGTTCAAAAACACTTGGAAAGTAGATTTCCAACAACAATACTTGACATGCACCAAAGACTCAAGGACCTCCCCGATGAACACCTTGAAGACCAGGTTATGCGGTTTGTGTTGGTGTAATTAATTAATTAATTATTACACTAGCATAAGTTAACTTAGGTCTTGCATTTAATCATTAAGTCCTAGGTTGCATTATTAGATAAATCATTTAATAAATGGGATAATATTCCCTTCCTTATTTGTAGGAGATAAGATTCCTTCTAGAAGATGAGTTGTCCTTCTAGAACTTATCCCCTCATTTAATGATCATCACCATTAGGGTTCACATGTTGTCACATGTTGTTAGATCAAGACACATGGCAACATCTCATGCATATTAGGGTTTACCTATTGCCTATATATTCAAGGCATCTTGTACATTTGTAATATATCAATATATCAAGATATCCATATCAATCATATCAATATTATATCAATATAAAAATCTATTGTGCATGCCTAGTTGCAACACTTTCTGGGTGGTTGATTATCTTTCCTGGCTTAAAGGTCCTACATCGAAGACTAAGCTTCAAGGACTGTGCATCAATAATCCCAACAGCTCGCTCAAAAATCCATGGTACACATCCCTTCTGGACTCACCGTAGGGGGAGCTATCTGACATGGTTATTCAGGTTGGTTTCCCTACTCTATTCTTCACCCTCAGTGCAGCAGATACTAAATGGCCAGACTTACACAATGCTATGTCATCCCCCACACCAACAAATCCTACTGCAGTTGCGGGGTGGAGGATCCAAAATATAGTGCAAAACCCACACCTTGTTGCACTCTACATGCATCATAGATTCAATGCATTCCGTGAGGAGGTTTTGGAGAATATTCTCTGCACAAATGACTACTGGTACAGGTTTATACAAGCATACTCCAACATCATTTATAGTTACTTCTTTTCCACATCATTTACTTAATAACATCTCTGTCTAGGTATGAATGACAACACCATGGCTTTGCACATGTCCATGGTTTCATTTGGCTCAAAGACGCTCCTGATATTGCCAAATTACAATGGAATAATCTTGCATTAGTACAAAATGCAATCGACTGCATTGGAATGTATGTCTCTGCTTGGAACCCGCATCCCCACCAAAGCTCAAATGAAACAACTTCACGGTCTACCTTTGACAACCCTTGCTTAATGGACACAAGAATGATTATGTTATCCACCCCTTCAAATTTCTACAATGAACTGCTCAATTGCATTCAACACCATACACATTGTACCTTGCAGACATTTTTGCAAAGAAAAGGATCTATAGTTGAATGTTGCTACAAAGCCCCTTGGACCATGCAAGACATTTCAACCCTCTCAAATGAGAATGGCCAGCCAAAGCACAACCCTACTCGTAATGATGGCCAAGTGATTCTTCACAACCCCACTATCCTCTCTATTTGGCATGCAAATGTAGATTTCCAGCCCATTCTCTCAATAGATGTAGTGCTCAAATATATAGCAAAGTATGTAGCTAAAGCAGAAACCAAATTTGAAACATACCATGCAATTCTATCTTGTATTTCGACAACTTATGATCCTAACAAGCCAACACCAATAGATTTTAGAAAAATGCTTGTTGAAAACCTTGTTGATCATGATATTAGTGCCCAAGAAAGTTGTCATCTTTTACTAAAACTTCTGCTCTGCTTGTGTAGTTGAACATTTGTTTCTCTAAATGTAAATAAAAAAAACTATCAACGCATTCCACTCTCAGTGACTGTTGCATCAACACACACAAACTACATTGATGCATACATGGCACGTCCTATTTGTTTGGAGGCATTGCCACTAATTGAAGTCACTCATAAGTGGAGCTTCAAAACATCCCATAAAGAAAACCAATGGAAAGAGCGTTCTTCTCAAGCAATTGTTCGAGTCTCCCCCTGATTCACAAGTATTCCTCTAAAAGATGACCCGAATTTCCATGACTTATGTTGGTCTAAACTGGTTCTCTACAAACCTTTTCGTAACATTGCAGTTGATATTGGTTCATCCCCAACTCATATAGTGGCATAGTGGGAGAGGATGGCATGCACTTACCATCTATGGCATGTGCAACACACTCAACCAAATACAGCCTCCAATACAGACCCTGACTCTCCTTTGAGTGATGTAGAACCCCCACATCATTGCAACCAATCTGAATGGCAAGTGTTGTCAAGTGTACACCCAAGCCATCTACCCCAGTTGGATGCACTAGACATGTTAGGTAATCATGAAATAGACCTTAACCATGACTGGAATACTCATTTCTTGGATCCAATAGAACTCACTATAGCATCCACCTTCGTAGACTCAAACCGCACAACATATCAAGTCCCCCACCTGCCCTATCTAAATACCCAACATGACCTTTCATTGGAACAAAATAAAACACTGGATTTAGTGTTGTCACACCTATCCTCCACCACTTACCAACCACCACTCAAAATAATAGTTCAAGGAACTGCAAGAACTAGAAAGTCACACCTAATTAAACAAATCAGGTTTGCACTCAATTGTTTTGCTCCAAACGGGAAAACATCACTATTACTTCTTGCACCAACAGGTGTTGCAACATTCAACATTGGAGCATCAACAATTCATTCTGCACTTCGCATACCCATCAAAGAGATGGATCCCTTGCAAGTCCAGCCACTAGCAAGCTTCCAAGAGAGAGTGTGCTTTGTTCACTACATTTTAATTGATGAAATGAGCTTCATCAGGCCTAGGTTGCTTGAGCGCATTGACTATCGCTTGCACGAAGCTTTCCCGGCACACAACCGCAACCCCTTTGGAGGCTGCTCAATCCTGCTCTTTGGAGACCTCGGCCAGCTACCGCCGGTCAAAGACATTCCTATGTACTCTTCTACTTCATATGGGGGTACGCTATGGAAAAGCTTTCAAATAGTTATTACACTCAACAAAATATTTTGCCAAGCGGGAGAAGATCCAACTCAACTTATATTCCGTGAGCTCTTGTGCAATTTAAGAAAGGCTAAACCTACAATCACAAATTGGCAACTGCTAATGTCAAGGTCAACTCGGCACTAACATCTACAAAAAAAATCGCTTTCTTATCATCCATACATCTTTATGCAACCAATGAAATAGTCTCACTCCATAATAATCACATGTTGTTGTCTCTAGCACACCCCATTGTCGTAGCCACTTCAAAACAAATAGGGAGCTCTTTCAACTCAAATCCAGATGATGACCTACTCCAACAAAAGATTCTACTATGTGTCGACCAAAAGGTTATGCTATCTTGTAATCTTTGGACTGATACTGGCCTTGTTAATGGAGCTCTTGGAATAGTAAAATAGATAGTTTACAAGGAGAGTGAAAAACCACCCCAACTCCCTAAGTTTGTTGTTGTTTGATTCAAGAATTACATTGGCCCTACTTGGGATACAACCAATCCAAAAGATGTCCCTATTACACTAATAAGTCATGGTGGACGATGCCAAATTCCACTTCAAATGGCATGGGCGTTAACCATCCACAAATCACAAGGGCTTACACTTGATACATGGCCACCACTGACATTGGCAACATCGACCGACAAGGGTTGACATTCACAGCAATTTCTAGAGTAACTCATCTCTCTGGTCTTCGTATCCACCCTACATTCACATTTGATAGATACATACGCATGCAACAAAGCCCTTATGTTGCACGCAGGATCAGTGAGGAAGTTCGATTGTCAGCACTATCGGCATCAACCACTTGAAATGCTCAGCTTATTTTCACTAAAAAAACATAACAAGTATGTTCTCTTATTACTCAATCCTTTGTCTGTCATTAATTATTACTTGCATAACTGTCAAGTTCAACCCTTTCAATACAAAGTATATAAACACTACCATATTACATTCAGCACAAAGTTCTTCTCCAACAACTGCTCAATCAACAAAAAAGTGGTCTTCCGCAATCTTCTACTAAAGCTATTGTTTACAATGGATTTCTCCCTACCATTTATGTTCATAGCAATAAAACATTACTTATTTACAAATATTTTTTCACCTATATTTTGTTCTCTCATCAACTATTCTTTAAACTTGTGTTATACATTCCTCATATCTAACATAATTTACACTTCTTTCCTCAGACTTCTGGCCTCTTTCCAAGATTTCCACTACATCCACTATCATGCTATGGTAAGTTAAAAATTTTGTTATAGAAGATAAAAATTGTTTGCAGGTGTGATTGTATCATTCTGTTCTCAATGGTTATACTTCTAACATACTTGCATCTTCTAAACAAATTAACTCAAATACAATAAAACTCAAATAGATCAGTTTGTGTTTAACTCTGAAAACATTTTATTTATCTCTTTTTTAACTTTCTTGGAAGTGAAAAGGTCTTCAACATTCACATTCATGTGCACATACTAGTTGGAAAAAGTACAGATCTATTGTTGTGGAGTGAATATGGTTTTGGTGTTTTATGACTATCTTTCATTTGTCAAGATAAAAGTCTAAATGTTTCTTTTAAAAAAAATAAAAATTAATATTTAGCACCAGCTTTTATAGGATTATTAATGAAGTTGTATTTTCACTATTTTACTTTTACAGTTTTAAGTTTTTTATGATGCATTTATGAGTCATCCTTGCTTTGCTTTCTGTAGACATGCCAGTAAATTGACAAGAAACCTGCATTACCTGGCTATCAATAATAAAGATGCTAGTCTTGTTTGAAATCCCTACGGGGTTTGCTCTATTTAAAGTACTTGATGAAGGGATCCTTAGTCAAATAGTAGTATGTCATTTTCTGTTCTTCTTGTCTTACTTTCAAGGTTATGGTAATTCATTGGATTCTTAGAAATGTCCATTTTTCATTCACATTTGCATCATATCTTTATCTTTTAGTGAAGTGAGATCATTCTTGTTCAAATAGGCAAATCTTAATGTCTATAACTCTTTCAACCTTTCTTACTATAATCTATATATGGTGAGCTTTAAGAACTTCCTATGCTTTAAGGAATTTCAAATCTGTGCAGAAGGTTACCTTCACCATTCAAACATTTCAAATTATTTGGGTTTGAGTTTTTTCCTATGCTCCCCCAAGTTTCTGAGAAGGGAGAATGGGTTTGTTTAAGGCCACTTTTTGGGGATTTTAAAAAATATTTTTTTTCCAAATATTCACATAGATTAGGCCTTCATCATACATATCAGAGAACCTTTCTAAGCATGGGTAATTGAATAGATATATTAGATCTTTACTACTACTTGTTGTTGCTACATTAAGGACTTACACAATCTATTTTGTGTTTGTGTATTTCTTACACTGGATATTTATGCTTGTCTTCTTTTGTTTTGCAGTGTACTGTACTGGTCTATTGTTGTAATGATCTATGCTAAAGTTGTTGGAAATCGATGATGATTATGTTGAGAATGAGGAGGTAATTATGTGCCCAGTATTACCTTTTCACCCTTAAATTTTTATGTTCATTGGCAAATATTACTCGTTATGCATCAAATTTTTTGAAACTAATTTTTATTATCTACCATCTTTCATACTCTTATTGATTTGCCAAACCTTGGGAGTTCAATGATTTCATTATTGTAGGTTACTTCAACATTTTATAGGGGATGTTGCATTGGGACTTCCATATTTTAAACATCTCGGTTCCTTCCATTGCCCTGATTTTGCATCATCCTCATTTATTTAGTTCCTTCCATTCCCTTGTTTTTTGCATCATTTAGTTCCTCAAAGGCTCATCGAAATCAAATCTAATACAACTTTGGTTCTACTGGATGATGTCTGCAAAAATCATCATCTTCAAAAACTGTGTTGTCAAATGGATTAACAGTTTCTCATATCACACAAACATTAATGGAAATTTGGGTGCACATCATTGGAATTTTCTATTCAAGCTGCAAAAAAATTCTGTGTCAACCGTTTAGATTGTGGATTTTACCACTGTCTACTACTCCCAACTTATTCACTACAAAGACTTTATTTTCTGTTTTCTTGGTATACCTATATTTTACTGCAATTTTCAAGGTTTCTGTATTGTGGATTTTGCCATTTTTACAGAGATTTGTGTATTGCTACAAGTTTTAAAATATTTACAGACTATCTTTTATTAGTTTATTTCTTGCTATTCATTTCAAAGTGTGCCATTCAAAATGTGGATGGTTTCTTCGACTGTCATTTATGCATGTCAATTGGTTTTCCCATTTTCAATAAAAAAATATTAACAACCAAATTTATCTATATTGTCTTCGGTGTACCTATTGCACCCCAAGGTGCAATTTAAATTCACTACTTTTATACTACCGCACATAACATGACAAAAACAGTAAGTTTATGGGGATTCGGAATTTCAGACCCACGCGGATGATTGAACATTCACGCTTCAATCTTCTCTACTTGATCATATTTAAGTACCTAGTGTGCATTGGGCATGCATCACTCTTTAATTCCTTCAATGCTTTTGAGATGATATATAAGAATTTAAATAAAAACTTCAACAATTATACAATCTGATTGCAGAGAGGCGTGCATGGGATCGAAGCTCGTCTCACGCACCAGATCTCATCAGAAAGAGAATTTAGCAGATATAATAATAAGCAGATAGATCAATCGTTTGGAAGCTTGGATTCTGTTAGTGCGACTCTTCTTCTATTGATTTTATCACAGACGTTGCTTGCGGCACTTTTCAAGAAAAGTGTGACCAAAACTTCTAGAAATAGTTTTTTGGTACCACATCTATGAATTTCATGTGACATGCATAATTAAGTGGAATCTCAGGAATTATTAGTCAAACTACATGTGTCTGCCTTGTATGAAATTATGTTCCAATCGAGGGGGGTTTTATATGGATTGTTAATGTAATGCACAATAGGCTTCACCCAATTGGAATGTTAACAATATATTATTACTAATTTGGTTGCTCTCAAATGTGCTTTCTACTTTCTCTATTCAACATGTTTATAGGGAAATCAACTAAGAAGTGGGCTTCTTGGCCAGCTATGTGATTCACAAACAAGATGATCTAATCATAAGAAATAAAGAAGGGTCATGGGAATCCCTTGATTTCACTTTCCACTTAGAGCCCTTTTTGCAAAATCCTACACAGGGGAATGCTTCCCTTATTTTTTCAAGTTGGGAAAGTTGGCTTTAATAAAACATTAGAAAAACATATGACATTAAATATAAATTCAAGAGGTCGGAAAGTAGGCATGTGAGCAATTATACATAACATTCTTCGATAGGCACAATGTCCTTTTTTATTATGGAATAATATGGATCCTAGAAGCTTCCTATGCCCCCTTCTACATCCACATATGTAGGGGTTCATAATTTTTCCAAGCTAATAGAGAATATAAATATAAATTAATAACATAAGGTTTCCACAGTGCATGATCAAATTATTGTTGAGTTTTTGAATTGTAACTGTGTGAACTTTTTTTGCATCAACGTTTCAGATCATACTCCATGATCCATGATCCATGATCAGGATGTTGAGCCAAGAGAGCAAGAAAGTCAAAAAAAGTTCAAGTTATAGGAGTATGATCTGATACGTTGATGCAAAATAAGTTCACACAGTTACAATCCAGAAACTCAACAATAATTTATAATAAATATAAATTTCAAATCATTGGGAAAGAAAAGGTAAATCACCTTCTTAAAAAAGTATTATATTTTAAATTGAAGAATATTTTTCAAAAAAAAATCTATTCTTATTATCTATGTCATAAAAATTATATTGGAAGAGAAATTCATACTTGTGGATCATTGATAAAGGGTTAACATGAACATCTTCTTCATGTTCATCACAACCTTTTTGGAAGATGGTGAAAAAAATGAGGTGGTCTAATTGTTGGTGTGAAAGGGTTTTTTTACCCATCCAATTCATCACCTAGATCTTATTCACACTAGTTACTTAAGTTACTTAGGGGACACATAAGATACTTATTACTTTCTGTCTCAAGTCATAATATTAAGACAATGGCATAATCTTGTGTAATCATATGTTCACCTTGGCTTATATAACCAAGGGGTTCCCTATGCATTCTCATTCAATCAAATCCATTATCATTATATTTTTGCATCCTTTAAGAGAATATAGTTATTCTATCATAACTAATCTCTTGTGCCTTCATAGAATTTCCTAGATCTTGGGTGTCTACAATCTTCATCCAAATCTTGCATGATGTAGAGTATTCTATACTAGCTCTCACACTAATTATTCACTATTTTTTTATTAGGTTGTAGTGGAAACATAGCCTAAATGCAATTTTATATGATGTGGCATTTAGTCTTGGTTTCGCCCTACTTCATGTCAATGTGGCAAATAGCCCACATATCCCCTTCATAATCCCTTTGATGGGATATTTAATGAAGTTTATAGGAAGACTTAGGCTAATTTTGGAATCAAATTCCTCAAGTGTGTAATTGGTGCCTCTCTTTGTGATAGATAGTGAGTAGTAATTTTGGAATCAAATTCTTCAAGTATGTAATTAGTGCCTCTCAAATGACAAGTATTGATTGGCCTTTTATTGTTTAGGCCAAAGAAAATGGTGTTGATAGTGGAGAT
This sequence comes from Sequoia sempervirens, assembly GCA_007258455.2. Classification (NCBI taxonomy): domain Eukaryota; kingdom Viridiplantae; phylum Streptophyta; class Pinopsida; order Cupressales; family Cupressaceae; genus Sequoia; species Sequoia sempervirens. The sequence continues at coordinate 170,325 of VDFB02369121.1, read as the reverse complement.
GAGGATGGAGCTAGTCAGGATTAACATACTATTTTAATATATTTCTCTAAAATTTCACATGATAGTAGGCTCTTTATGTAGGGTGGATGATAATATTAGTAGTTTTAAAAGTACAATAGGAACTTTGGGATGTAACTTTTGAAATAATGTAAATATTTTATCATCTATTTAGAATTTTTTGATAATATGACCCTCCACTAGAGCATCCATTATACTCTTTTTGCGATAATTTTTTAAAAATATCTAAATATTAAACTTATTTAAAAAAATATAAATAAATAAATTTTAGCCAAATTAATTTACTTTAAACCATTAAATTAATTCTCTAATTAAAATAGATTTATATTTATTCTAACTAAATTTAAAAAATTCTAAAGTAAACTAGTTATAATGATTCCAAGTAAATAAAATTTTAACTAAATTTATTTAATTTTTTTATCATTAAATTAATTTTATAATAGCTACAACTAATTTTATAAGTTTTGAGTTAATATATAATAAAAAATATTTTTATATTTTTTTATGTATTGATTTATTATTGTTATAATTTTGATATTAGTAAATTATGACCATTGGGGTCATTTCTTTTCTATTGATATCCAATTTAAAAATTACAATTTAGTAGCTTGAAGGATCTATAGTAGCAATTTTGAAGAAAACAAGAAATTAACCCTAACACATATGAACATATAGATGTAAATTTGAATGAATATTCATTAACATCGAGGGCCTAGCTACTAATAGTAACAACCGTGTACAATAGAGCATATTCTAACCATTAAATTAATTTTCTATTTAAAATAGATTTATAGTTATTCTAGTTAAAGTTAAAAATTATAAAATACACTAACTCTAATTATTATGTAAATTAAATTCAACCTAAATTTATATAATTTAATATCATTAAATTAATTTTATAATTTTTGAATTGATTTATAATAAAAATTAGTTTTATAGTTTTAATGTATTGGTTTATTATCTTTAGAATTTTATTATTTGTAAACTACAATCATTGAGGTTGTTTTTCTTTTAGTGATAACCAATTTAAAAATTACAAAATCAGTTTGAAGGAGTTATAATTGTAACAATAATGAAAATAACTAGAAACTAACCCTAACACCTATGAGCATATAGATATAAAATTGTATGAATATTCATCAACATTAAGCACCTAGCTATTAATAGTAATAGTTATATAAAATGGAGCATATACTGACCCGTACACATATGGGCTTAAAAAAATAAAATAGATTTACTATACTTGATTAGTTATGTCAAAAAAGAGAGGTTTTAGGAACCAAAGATTTAGAGAATTTAGAAAAACCAAAAAAGTGTCAAAATTATTACTAGCTATCATCCTCCTCTAATTCATTGAAAATAAAAAAAAAACATCAAATCAATACCATATAACTCTTCCACACTCATGGTCTACTTAAAAAAAATAGTACGCTTTGCCACTTTCTACCTATATTTTTCTTCATTTTTCATAAAGGATGAAAGGACAAATGATCACCATGAACTAATGATTTTTCCTTGTTGAATTCCTAGGAGTTCTATAATTGGGGAAGTGTAGCTCCTATTAGTGCCTCTTGCAAGACCATGTCAAGAGCGCCTCTAGGAAAATCATCGTCAGCAATTCACTGATGGAAAATTCACCATCAACAATTCACTGTGAGAAAATTCACCACCACCACCAATTCACCACCACTGAAAATTAATCGCCAAATATTCATGCAATTAATTTTTCATACGGTGAATTGTTGGCGAAGAATTTTCCATCAATGAATTATTGGCGGTGAATTTTCCGTATGTTGTCAAGAGCACCTAGCAAATGCTTCTCTATGAGTCTATTGAATAACATATACATTTTCTCTTTTTATTCACCCAAATATAATAAAACATCACCATTGAATAAATTTCAATGTTCAATATATAACAATGATTAATAATCAAGAATTCATCTCCCAATAGCCATTGTAATTCATGTATAATTATACTAGCCTTTTTTCTTGAATACTCCCTTCTTCCATAGTTCAATGATTTCCCCCAAAAATTCCATTTGGTGTTGATTATAAATAACCTCATATTCATGTCTATTTCATCAATTGAAGGCTTATTTTGAATATAATACAAACTACAAGATATAGGGGAGAGGGGCCTATAGTGGAACACCCTAACTTCATGTTTCTCAAAATCTTATGTAGAAATTTCAAATCACTTTCAATTTTGTACAATAGTTTATTTGGCAACTCACATGCTTCTATATTTCGTTTTAGGGCCACATCATCAAATATGATGCCACGTTAGCATGCTTTGTGTTGAGGTATCCAAAAATGCCCAAAAAAAAAGTGAGACCAATAGTGGTGCACTAAGTCATGTTTTATTGGTGCGCTGATGTGGCATCACATGATTTGTTAGTTTGTGTACTTTATGGAGAAAAATTGTTTTGTAATTGGATATTAAGGTGCTCCACTATGGGGCCCACTAAGGACTAATTTTATCCCCACTATTGGACCCCACTCCACTATGGGCCCCTCTCCCCTATATACTTGAAAAGTTTTCTCCATGTCCTTACCAAGAAATAAATGTGTTGACTTCTGAGAGTTATTTTCATGAGGGGAGTGATAGATTTTGATCATCTTACCATTGATATATGACCAATATATTCTTGTACTCCACCAAATTAACAATAGTTAACATTCAAGGTAATGAGTAGTAATTATTATTTTCATGATACCAAAAACTTATATAGTTCTATGGAATTATATGTGTTTGAAGAGTTCTTTCAAACCATTCTAAACTTTAATATGTCTATTAATAATAACTTCTCCTTTTAGAAGAGTTTCCTCTCAATTTTCTTTCCTATAAGCATTTTGAATTGAATACTCTTCAAAATAATCTAGAATTGCCCAAAGACATTTTTAGAATATTATTGAGCTTCCAATTTGGGCTAAATTTTTTCTCTATATTTTATCAATAACGATTTTTAAATCTCCTTAAATATGTATGTGTTTGATGTTGATTGACTTGCTTTGTTTCAAGTCAAATAGAAGAGATTGAGATTTTGCTTCATTTTTATTCCTTCTTTTATTTTTTTATTGGCTATCAATATTTTATCAAGTTCAATTTAATTAATATATCCAAATTTTGATGCCCTTAATATGTCTCTTATTACACCATCAAAATTGAGTTTCACCCATCCTTCTTTAGGGTTATCTATTTTGCCTTTTTTTTAAGGAGTCCAAGCAACCAACCCCATGAATAGAGGGAGCTTTCAATCCCTTCAATATACCAAATATCTCATTGACCCATATTGTGAAAAAAAATGTTCTTGAATGACTAGTTTAAATTTCTTCATATTATTAACTCCATAATAACTATTTCTCATTTCAATAGTAGTCTTATAATCTCCATGGTTTTATCTTGAAATATTCTTCTATTTCGTTCCTTCCATACTTACCATATAATAGGGAAGTAATAGTCCATAAACCAAAGAAAGTTGATCCCTTTCTTTATTATTGGACAATAGTCAAATATTTTGTGTAAGTCCTATAGGAGATACCCAGACCATCCCAACTAGAGCACATAGCCATTGCAAGAAATTAACTAAGAATTTTTAATTTTCTAGTAGATGGTTTGTTATTTCATCAACATCCCCATGAAGATAACACTTTGAAAAAACCATAAATTTTGGCTTTTGTAGCCCATCAATAGTCAATATTTTTTTATGTATGATTTCCCAAGTGAAGGCTATAGCCTTGGGAAGATATCATTTGTTCTATTAAATTTTTGAGTGTCAATATTTTCTTTCATTAAATTTTATAAAAATTGCATCCAAGCTTTTTAGTGTAATTACCTAATTTTTATGCACACAATTTTAGTGGTGAACACCACACCTTTTCCTACCTAGAACTATGGGATTACAAAACCATGACCATCAAAACCATTTTTTCTTATGTTAAGTTTTTCCTTTTGGCATTACATTTTTCTAATATGACATCCACATTAAATATTTATCCTAATGTTACAACATATATAGTGTCTCTAAGAATGTCTAACTTGTGTGACACACATCCTTAGATTCTATAGGTGCATTGCAAATAAATATTAATTTACATTATTAGTGTTATACCACACCTTTTCCTAACAAGTGCATATAATCATTACACAACAATTATATGGAGATAAAATTTAGATTAGCAACCATCTCTTTCAAAATATGTTATTATTAATTAGATTGTAAAATATGCAACAAAAGATAAGAAGATTTTAGAAACATATTTTAACATTGAAAATATTATTTAATAGAAATTCACAAAAGGAAAAGATGCTACATTATCATTTTAATTGCTACTAACATAAATATCTTAAATTCATCTATCGTAAACAACAAATTCAATATATAGGCCTACACCTTGAAACTATCCATGTATTTTGATAAATGTATTTAACAAATCTGGACTAGTTTTATAATTAATTTCTTTTATAATTTTGTAAATAATTTTATTACTATTTTACTTGATTTTATAATGGTTAATTTTATTTATTATTTATGATTTTAATTTATTGATTAGTTAATTCTATAATTCCATGCACTTTATAATAGTATTCTTTTTTAATTTCCTTTTTTTTATAGTTTTATTAATTGATCACATTTCTAATTTATAAGTCGTATTATAAAGCAATGTAAGTAGACTTAGATTAGGCATGAAAGAGCCACACAACTAAAGCATTAAAGTCAATCATCTCCAACATAATTATTCCAATACTCTTTCCATAATTTAAAAATTTATTAATTTTGTTAATGATATTGTTTATTTATTTATTTTTAATATATAAGATGCTACAATATTTTTCATATGTAGATGTAAAAGGGAAATTACAATTCTTTAAGAGAATTTTTTTTTGACACATTTTGGTCTTGTTTCTTGTGCATTGTGTGCATATAGCAGTGTAAAACATTAGAGAGTTTAGAGACTCTTACCACTTACAATAGGAGTAACATCATTACATAATTGTTGGTGATAACTTGATTGATTAATTATATACAATACACATATAATTTTATTATTTTAAATATATAAAATGTTTTATTATAATTAAACTATACAAAGTTATTGCAACATATTTTCATTGTAAAATTTTAGATTTTTCAAATTTTAATTGTCGACTTTTTCATCCAAAATTTTAATAACAATTCTTCATTTACATGCTTTTTCTATATTTTTTTAACATTCAATATTTATGTATTATTATTTTGAAAGCCAAAAGTCTAATAACTTCCAATTTCACTTTAACTATTGTCTAAGTTTTATCTTTAATTAATTTCTATCTCATTCCATTAGCAAACTAAACTCCCTTAATTTATCAAAGGTTTGCCTTTGTTGTCGTATTCCCCCAAGCAATTTTATTTTTTTCTAGATATGCATTTTTTTAATCATTTTTTATGCATGGTAGTTGCGGATTGAAGTAAAATCTTAGGAGTGATAAATATTGAAATTGTAACAAACGGTATTTTGTTGTTTACAATTTATCGATGCCGTCTGCGCATACAGTGTTTTACGCATGTTGTTTTGGGCTTCTAGTTATATCTGCCACGCCCAACAGAATAAATTTTGAAAAAGGAACTTTTTAGAGACAATTTACCCTGCGACAGTCCGTGTTAATACTATGCTCTTTTTGGTACTGAAACTGGTCAAATAAACATCAATCCGTTCTGTTGAATTGTGGTAATTTATTGCATTATTTGTTCAATAAGGTTTATAACACGCCGTAATTTTACGGCTCGGACAAATTAAGCTTGTGGCGGACATAAAAACAGCAGGCGAACTCATTCTTGGAGAGGGACGCTCTTGAGAACAACTGTCTCGACGGTGAGACCCGGGCCGAAGCCAAACAGAACGCCCATGTCCAGTCCTTCTCCTGTAGTCGCATGTCCATTCTCCTTAGACGATTTCCTCATCTCATCCAAGATAAAGAGCACGCATGCACTCGACATGTTTCCATACTCGCTGAGAATGTGCCTGGTGGCCCGCATCTTTTTGGGATCCAACTCCAATTTCGATTCCACCTGATCAAGAATCGCCGGACCTCCCGGGTGGGCAATCCAGAAGAGATTGTTCCAATTAGAAATGTTGAACTGCTGGAATGCCTCCACCAGGGCCTTCTCGATATTCTTCGAGATCAGCCCCGGCACATCCTTCAGCAGGTGGAATGTTAGACCAACCTCTCTCAGGTGGCCGTCGATGGCGCCCTCGCTGTCGGGGAGAATGGTCTGAGCAGTCCAGAGGAGCTGGAAAGAGGGCTTCTCTACTTCAGGAATGGGATCTGCTCCTACGATCACTGCTGCCGCACCGTCGCCGAACAGGGCCTGCCCAACCAGACTGTCCAGGTGAGTGTCCGATGGGCCGCGGAATGTGACGGCTGTGATCTCACTGCAGACAACCAGGACTCGGGCTCCACGGTTGTTTTCAGCGAGGTCCTTGGCCACTCGCAGAACCGTACCGCCGGCAAAGCAGCCCTGTTGGTACATCATCACTCTCTTCACGGAGGGGCGGAGGCCAAGGAGTTTAGTGAGCTGATAGTCAGCGCCGGGCATGTCGACGCCGCTGGTAGTGCAGAAAATGAGGTGAGTGATCTTGGACTTGCCCTGGCCCCACTCCTTGATGGCTTTAGCAGCCGCCTCCTTTCCCAGGCGTGGCACCTCCACCACCACCATGTCCTGCCGAGCATCCAGCGAGGGGGCCATGTAAGCGCACACGTTGGGATTCTCCTTTAATATCTCCTCCGTCAGATACATGTACCTCTTCCTTATCATCGACTTCTCGCCTGCAACATCAGCATAATTCACAACTATTAAAATCAAAGCATGTTACACTAGATTAACCGATGATATAAATCCAGCAGAATTAGCCGTTGGGCTTACACATTCGCTTGAACTTCTCCTTGAGCTCGACTTTGTGTTCACTGTTAGTGATGCGGAAGTAGTAGTCCGGGTATGCGCTCTGTTCGATTGCGTTGGGAGGAGTAGCCGTTCCGATAGCGAGGACGCAGGCAGGACCATCGGCCCTCTGCGCCTTTCTGATTGCCTCTACATCAACCATCTTTCCTTTAGTGGGGAATCTGGCGGAATGAATGTGAGTACCTGGTGAGCACAAACAGGCAATCCGAGGCAGCAGAGCAGATGGGAGAAGCAGAAGGCGATGAGGGTAGAAATAGGAAAGGTGGAGGAAGAGTAGTAGGTGTGAGATGCGGTTAGATTGAAGGCACGTGGGTTGGCAGTGAGTTTTGCGAGAAGAATACGTTGTCCTCTGCCCACCAAGGAAGGACGGGACGGATAGTAGACAGTAGTTGAGACAAATCTGTCGTAATCCCTTTCAAATAAATGTTTACATCTACTCGACCTCTCAGATGAACGGTTGAAATCGTTTGCGAAGGATGTAAGTTAATGAAGATGATCTTAGCCGTTGGACATTTCAGTCATTAAATAAATGACTCTGGGTAGCTGCTTATCTTAATATCGTACTGTGGTGACAGGTAGCTCAACGTCGTTTCCGACGATGTCTTCCCACAAGTGGGAAGACTAACCTTCTCGATCCCCGATAACCCTTTACCATTAAATCCCCTTTAAGTGGCTTCATGTCAGTGGCTGGTCACATGGGGGGTTTCGTGTGCCCACACACCCGCTGTCTTATCTCCTTTGTGTGTAAATACCAAGCCCATTTTCTTTTTGGGAGCATTAAATTTTCATTGATCAATGGTTAAGATCTTAGGACAAATATGCAGCCTCATACAACTTTATTAGATCTGGGCTCGAATAACATGACAATCAAAAAATTCAGATTCACTCCAATATATTAAAATTCAGATTCATACAACTTTTTTGTGATATCGAGGAAATAATTTCTATATTTTAAAACTTCAATAACCACCATTGAATGTGTCAAAAAGGTTTTTAATTTACTTTTCTAAAATCTATCATTTATTAATTAATAATTTAATTTATTATAAAAATGCTTTAATAAATATATTAAGAAATAGAATTATTCTATTTTGTATATTGTTTATTCAGAGAAGTAGTTAATTTTTTAATAGTTATATATATGAATATTAATTTTTAATTATTTTTTGGTTATTGTTATGTTAAATTTATATCATTTTTGTCTTTTGTTGGTATTGGATTAAGGAGTATTCATTCTATCAAATTTGTCAAAAGCACAATTTTAACATCATCTTAATGGTGTTGTGAAATAGTATAGTCCTAGTTCATTTGTTTATAATGTTATTGGTAATGTACACCTTATGTGTCTAAATATTCAAACATTCAACCACCAACTTCACAAGTATCTATTTAATATTTTCTAGAGGTCAAAAAAAGAATATATTATTCGGATGTAGTAAGTCATGGTGGTATTTTAATGCCCTAATTAACTATTGAAACATTGAAGTAAAAACAAGGTGGATGCTTTTTTAAAAAGGTCTAAAACATAAACATGATGCAATGCACATCATTATGTTCACTAAGAGGTGATACATAGATACACAACGCATGTGATGGTGTGGAAAACACCCATGCACTAGCATAATGAAAGAAAGAAAATTGCATGGAACACTTCCTACACTAAAATTTTGAGGAGAGTGTTGTGCAAATTTTAATCTTTTAACAATTATAGAAAGAAAAAAACACATATAAACATAAAATAAATAATATACCATGACACAAGTGTATACGAGGAAAACGTTTTACTGAGAAAAACCCCACTTCAAAGAAACCAAATGTGCTATTCAATAAACAACATAGTTACAATACACTTGTAAAGAAATTCTTCACATAGTTATCACTAACTAGAGATCTAGAGGAATTATAACAACTTAACAATATGTACAAATTCTTGCACAACCTCCATCTCAAGCACCTACTATATTAAAGATACAATTCATATGAAATGTAATAAAATGCTAATTAAATGCTAATTAGAAAATAATGAGCTAAAACCACCCAAAAATTGGCAACCAAATTTTTATCTCAAAAATCTAATACCCAAATCTCAAGATGAGTTCACAAGCTAAAAATAACACATTCCTTTCACCTATCATAACCTCATTATAATCCATTCACCAAATTGGGTGTTCCATTTTGGTTATATTATCTCTAACCAAAGACTAGTTAACAACTAGTATAGCCCCCCAAACTATTTATGCACAAGAAATGAAAAGATGGTGTCCAACATAGTGTTGGAATAAATTATAAATCTTAAGAATACTATAGTGATATTTGCACAAATATATTAACATAAACGATTGAATAATGCTCAATAGGTATTTATTCTAAGTAAGATATCAAAGTGTATCCTAACAAAGAAATTTTTTAACCAAGAACTATTATAACTAAAATACATTATAAACAAAAAAATAATTCACTATCAATGCAATAACTTTCCTAGTTAAATTGAGCTGAAATATTATTCATATTTATAACAATTTTATACAATTTTATCATCACTTTATACTATGTTAAAAACCAACATATTATTTTCTACTTAAACATGAATTCCCTTTGGATTGTCCACATATTTCCACATATCCATTAAAAAAATCAAACCATAGAAAACTTCAACATACACACAACTTATTAAAACTTCAGTCAACTCCAATGCTACTCTAAACACACAAACAATCTAACTATAATTTCAATAGCTAAAAGTATTACATTGACATTTTTCATCTAGCACTATTAAAGATAGAATCCACTTACAACATTAAATTCAATTATATAATTTATGGGTTCTAGAATGAATAACAAGATGAAAGATGATAAACCCAAATACATTGAGCTCCTTCCAATATTTCCTCGTGACTTCCAACTATGACCAATATAAAAATGTCTACCTCCTTACTTTGTGGATCCCAAGAGTCCAACCCTTTAGACAAGGAAAGAGTCAAGTGGGCAACAAACCAAATAAAATCATGTTATACAATACATGTATTCACATTCATACAAGGTAAAAACAAATTTACACCAAAAATAAATCAAATCCACCTTGAAAATTGATTAACTTAATAAGAAGAAGAAATACAACTCATACTAATGGAGTTTTATCACTGATCACAAAACCAAAATAGTGATGAGATAATGTACCTATCTACAATAGGTTTTCCCACTAGCATATACATAATCCATTATGAACTAGGATGTTTCTCTACATAATGCCATGCTTGAATCCTCTAAGGATTGGTCTCAGACATTGTGATTCATCAGATAGATTTTATTATATGTGAAACTAGTTCATTTTATTTATTTATAATTACACTCACTCCTCTATATCCACCCATTACACTCCAACAAAGTTGAATGATTGAGGCCACTCCATGCTCTCACAAAAAGTCATTTTCAACATAAGCTAAGCTAGCCATTTCATCAAGTGGTTTGTATGAGAGTATACTTATAGAGTTCTCGGCTAGTGTAATACCAATATGAGGACATGTAAAACAAAGGGTACAACCTATATATATCCTCATTTTTAATATAATACAAAATAAAAAGTACCACTAGACATGCACTCCATTTATGCAGTAGTAAATGAAACTCTCAAAAATATATGTAAACAAAACAAAACAAAAAATTCCTCACATTTAAAAATTGAATATAAAATATATTTACACTCAAATTAATACAATTCAAAAAGTATAAAAATTTAGGAGTGTTTTTACTAACTTCTACACAAAATTATAGAAAATCCATCTATTTCTAAGTTCCATCCCACTTACTCGGTCCCAAAACTGCTACTCCACTTTCTAGAATGAAATTAGCTAACATTGTCAAATTATACAAGTGAAATCAACTCATCAATAAAACATAGAAGGTTAAAATTTAAATATATGGGAGTAGGTTATCTCTCTTATGCTTCAAGATTAGCTTAGACTCAAAAGATTGTTCCTAAGGGTATGTTTTAATAGGTATTTGAATCAAAGAAAGTGGAAAAACAAAAATAACTACAACAAAACCCAATTACAATATTAACCCCAAATATTGTCACAAGGTCAAGATAGACTAATTACATATAACCCCTATATAACTAATGCAACTGTGCAATCATGACCCACATTAAATATATCTACTATTTTTTCACCTAAGAATAATACCCTAGTTATATTGATAGTAATGGGTGTATACTTGAAGGGCCTACCTACTACTAAACTATTTATTTATGTTTTGATTGATGGTATAAGATTGGTGTATGGTCATAGACTAGTTCCTATCTATTAGGCAATAGATTCATAATTCACCAAGACAAGAACTTATTGAACCAAAGGACTAGTGAGCTATATCTTTATATACAACAATGATCATAGAAATTATAATAAAGCATGCTTAATAATCCATAATAGATTTGCATGTAAATACATACAAAAAAGATAAAAATCAATACAAAGTTTGTGATGTTTTCAAAATACTGTCATATTCATCTAACTCAAAATCACATTATTGCCAACAAATTTGGCAAAGGAAAATCCCTAGATACATATGACTAAGAAATACTTTTTGATGTATACATACCATCATGGAGATATTATGTTACAACACCATAATTTACAATACTAATCTCCATTAATTCCACAAGTTTGTACTTGACCCAAAATATCTAGACTAGTGTAAATGGCTTCTCTACAATTTTTTGGTGTTTGGAGATCATAATCGAACCAACCACTCCTTTGAAAATGATTCACCATTGTTTAACACCTACACACTATCAAGCCCTAATGGATGAAGCCACAATAGTGGTTTACAATTTGATGGAGGAAGGAAAACTGAGAAAAAATGACCTAATGGCAAAAAAATTGGTTTTAGGGGTTCAAATGAACCTATAAGTTCGACTGAACCAAAGAGGGGTTCGACCGAACTAGGGTTCGAACAAACCTATTTAATTACTAGGCCCACATTTCCTGCCTAAAAAACAAAAGGAAAATTCATATTGAGGGGGATTCAAATGAACCCTGGTTTGCTAGAACCCCCTGGTTCTAGGGAACCCCCCTTTTCCCTAATTTTTTTACCTTGTTCACAAAAAAAACCTATTTTTTTATGCTTTTAAGCTCGAGTTGAGGATGAAAATGGAGGAATATTTACAAACCCAACTGAAATCAGGTAGTCCTCAGAACGAGCTATCCAATGAATTTAAAATTTAATATGTTTTGGTTTTATTATGTACTTATTTTTTTAGTTTTATTAAACATAGGTTTTTCATTGAAAATTGAGGTCTTTGTTCTGTACATATGGAAAAATAGTAGATTATCAAAAAAAAAATTTGAAAAATATGACTAGATATTGAAGTCCTTGATCCAACAAAAAAATAATAATTGAATTTCAATATATACAAAAAAAGTTACATGTTATACGGTTTACTATGTCTGAATTAATTGGTTTAACTTCAAAACTTTATTAAAGAAAAAATATTCAATGAAAAACTATCTAACCAAGTGGAAGCACTAGATATCAGAGTTACAAATCTAAATTTGAAAGAATTAGAATTTTATCCTTCATGGAAAAAAAGTTATGCATTATACTGTGTGCATCACTTTTTAGAAATGTTGTTTTTTGAAAAAATCCAGTTTTCGTGGGAGATGGAAAAAGAAGTACAATATGATTCCAAAAATTTTGAAAAAAATATTTTTAGAATCTACAGACAAAATGTGACGAGACTCTAGTTTGCATCATTTTCAAATTCCTCACGGTTTAGCTGCTATAGGTGCCCAAATGTGAATATTTAGTTAAAAATAATAATTTTAGTATCCAGTTTGGCCAAAAATTGTAAACCACTATTGTGGGATCACCTTAATTGTTTTGTTATATCACCCATAAAAAATATAGCTAGAGATGAATCCTACTCAAAATGGGCACTTCAAATTGATGAATGATATTTACATTTACTTTTGGCAGCTAGGTGAGTTTTTTCCATTAATGTGAGTCAATGGAGCAAATGGAGGAGAAGCATGCCATAAAAAATTTATAGCCTTTAAAATAGTCATCTTGCACTTTATCAAACCATTGAATGATTTAGGATTAATATTATTGAACCTTTGATAAATAGTGAGCCATGGCCAATACCCTCTTTTTCACTTAATCAAACTATTGAATGATTTAGGTATTGAATATTCAGGCATTAATATTCTCAAACCTTTGATAAACAATGAGCTATGAAAAATACCACTTTTGCACTTCTTAAGCCATTAGATCATTGGGCCAATCCATACCTTCATGCCAACAAAAGAGGAGCGTAAAATTATCTGATGTCCTAATGTAGATATTTAACACTCATTATTTTTTGTACCATCGACTCATCAAGCTTCCTTTGATTTTCATACCTATTAGACCAAGGACATGGGCATATCCACCCTCGATATCTTGATAAATCACTTACTAATGTACATTCAAGCTTCGTTGAACAACCCACCATGGGATGGATAAAAGAGACACTTTCAACAATTTGGAAGTATTATACCATCAAAAAAAGAAAGGTGGACCCTCAATGTATCAATATTGGAATGAAATGGATGAGTGGATGGGAAACTATAAAATATCAAAAGACTTAAGATAAATTTTGAAGTGGAATAAGGGAAGTGTTAGGGTATTAGAGTTTCAAGGAATGTAAGACTAGGATAACAAGTCTTATGAGGATGAAGGGATAAATAAATTTGACAAACTAACAACATGGGGAAATAAAGACTTCAACAACATTTCAAACTTTTAGGGGAAGCATGATAGAGATGACAAGTTGACAGTGATGAAGGTACCCAAAAATTCAAAAGGCCAACAAACACTTGGAAAAAATTTAGAAGACATTGACAGAGTCTCATACCTTCAGGGGGTGGGGGGAACTCATACTACACACCAATGATCAATTGGTGTTGGGTAATTGGGGAGTCAAGGGGACAAGGACCAAGGGATGAATGGATGTGGAAATCTAAAAGCTCAACAGAAGCATACACCATAGACTTTTAAAATATTCTTTTACTTCAATGGGGATTGAGAATGCCAAGGAATGGTATTAGGGGATGTAAAACTCTGATTTAAGCCTCATAAAACACACTTAGGCCAAAAAATTAACCTTCAAAATTCAGGGATTAGGGATGCTAAGGAATGGTAGGAAGGTAAGGGAAACCTTGATAGTCTGAAAGGTCAACAAGCAACACTTAGAGAATGTTATGTATTGGAATTCAACGATTGGGGTGCCAAATGAAGGGTATGCATGTAAAGGAAACTCTGATAGCCTAAAAGACCGATAATTCTAACACTTATGGACATTTTCACAAGGATTTTAGGTAAGGTTTCAAGATTTATAGGAAAGGAATGCAAGGGCATGAATACCCCTAAAAACTTGACAAGGCAATACAAAAACTTAATTGATTTTTTGGAAGGACTAGAGTGAGGATTCAAGATCAATAAGAAGGGTATGTAGTTATGAATAATGCTAAAACTCCAAAATCCCCAAAAAATCAACATAGCCAAATTTTGGTTTTTTCAACTTGGGTATTTGACTAAAACATGAAAGGGGGATTAATACAAAATTTAGAGGCACAATTTTAAGCAAGATGGTTCATTTAGAATTTATCATATTGGTTATTAACAATGGATTAAATTATACTAAGACACATATAAATGGAATCAAGAAAAAATGATTATATATTTGAGTCCCAATAGTGGCTCTAATTGGGGACATGCGTCTCTTGTAGGAATAGAAAGAATCTAGAATCTTCAAGAAAAACCAAGTTCAGGAAAACAAGGGACCAAGAATAATTCATGATAAATATCATAAAAATATACATGACGAACTCACAACCAATTAGTATGACAACATATGGACAACAAAAGTATGATTGTGAAACAAAATTTTAACATAATGTAGACCATCCTTGTAGAAGTAGGATGGAATTACTTTCCTCTTTCAAACACCATCCTTATGGAGGAATTGATTTCCCTCAACCCAAATTTGTATCCTTCACACAACTGCATAGCAAATGTACACTTCTTATTTCATGCATAAATTTGTGATTTCAATTGAAAATGAAGATTGGGTCCACTATTGTAGCATCAAAATTCCCAACTTTGACAATTCCACAATAGGTTTAGCTCCCCCCCTATGTGCTTGGACCTAATTATAGATTTAATTAACCATTTTTTAAATATATCTGGAAAATCAAATAATGGGAATAAAATAAGAATTTAATATTTTCTCTCAATGTTTGAGGCCCCAAAAATGATGGGTTTGGACTAGGGTGCTCCATGCCCTTGTCCAACCCTTTTTGGTCCCATTTTGAATATGTTGGTGTCAATATTTTATTATTTGAATATTTGAATTTGTTTTTTATTAAACCAAAAATAGGTTTTGATTGGACCCGAAACCTATTACAAGAAGGTTTTGAAGGGACCTAAAACCCTTTACAAGGAAAAGAAGTTGTTAGAAAAATAATCAGCATACCACTCGTAGCCCATCAATAACAACCATACACAAATATTCAAATAAACTCAAGTTGCAACTAACAAGTTTTGAAGGGACCTTAAACCCTTTACAACAAGGATTAGACCTAGTAAGATGATCAAATACATTGAAAACAAACAAGTTTTTTCGGGGACTAAAAACCCAACATTTTGCAAATTGCAAGACCATAGAGAACCTATCGCTCAATGTAAGCAACACTGAGCCAGAACAAAGAGGGCAACAAGAGCTCCCTTCCAAAACCAACAACCCATATGGCAAGACAAAGTACACACCTAGAAACTTGAAGAGGCTTGAATGAAGACCTAAAATCTTGGAAATGCTAATTTTAAGGGACACTAGGACTCATATGCCAAGATGGGCGATTTAGTCCTAGATTAGGGTTTTTGGATAGAAACTAGAATCCAATAATGACAAGTCTGAATCCTCCAAAACCTAGAAAATTTGCTATACCAAGACTCATATGCCACAAGTGGCGTATCTATCCTATTCATTTTTAGAAAGTCAAGGTTTAAATCTATTCTTCTATCCCTGCTCTTCCTTCCTGACTTCATTTATAGATCTAAACTTGTTAAAAAGCCTGCAAAATAGAATATTGTATTGATTTTCTTATGGGGGGTTTGCCTCAGTCAAACCCCTACTTTGGTAATTAAACCTTAATGGAAACAATGGATCTTGAAAGTAAATGTGAATGCAAACCCTAATCTTAAGTACCTCTAAGATTAGGCAATTTGAAATGCAATGCAACCCTATTCTAATGTGTTAGAATAATATGCATGAATGAAGCATGAAGATGATGACTCACTTTGGGAGATCTCTAATCACCCTAATAAGTCACAATGATGTATGTACCTTCCTTTAGGCTGAAAGTAGAGTGATAATGAAGGATGTAATCACTTAGGAAACAAGTCATTAGGCTTGGCTTGATGGCTAGTTGCATCTCCCCAACTTAGAATCCATCATGATTCGCTATAGACAACCATCATCAATCCTTGACAATGCTAGATCTTGAATGAAAGTGAGCTTGAAGGCTTGCAAAAACACTATAATGCTACTCCAAGGCTTCAACTTTGCTTGCTACTTGTGAAAGTATGCTTGAATGCTTAAGTTGATAATGGATGCTTAGACCTTGAATTGCTTTTTCTAGATGAAAATAATGATTTGAAACCTTGTTTATATAGGCACTTTATCTAATTTACCGTTTATTAGATCTCAAATGTTGACATCAACCAAAAATTTGAATTGAAAACCTTAATTTCCCGCTCAAACCCTAAAAAGGGGTCACACTGGGTCCCAACTAGGGGGACAGACGTATGATTCCCACCCTAACTTTTTGGGATGAGTAAATGTCGGGTTGTTAGGAAATTGAATGCTTTTGTTGATTTTGTTAGGATTTTAGTCAAAATAAGCCTTGAGATCTGAAATAAAGGGTCTTAGGGACCTATTAATGATGATTCAAAGGATCATAAATGCAAGGGTGTGTACTAAAATAGGTCCAAATTAAGTGCGAAATTGTACCATCTCCAAAAGCATACAATTTTCTACACTACAACATCTTTTATAGTTAAACGAGTGTCATATTAAGAGCCATCTAGCATTGTATTATTTATTTAAATTATGTGCATTTATTTATTAGTAGTAACTTTGTATACTCTTCGGTTCATAACACAAGCCGACATTAAATTGCACGAGCCCAAATAAAATGATCAATTTCGGTGCATAATACAATCCGGGGTGCAGTCTCCAGTGATATATTGATGTAACGGAAAGGCAATTTATTTACTGTATGACTGGGCACGACCAAAAATATATTCTATTTCGTATATTTTCAATTAAGTTGTCGTTTGAAGATTACGTTTTAGTGAATGCACGTGAGGGCACATCAACTCACACAGTCCACGATGCCTCTCGCATGCTCATCTACCAGTCCTCCCCTTCAACGGCATCTTCATTTCCTCTCTTCCCGGGTTACCAACTCGGAAGATACACAACTCCACATCACGTGAAGTGCATGTAACCATAAATCTTAGCTACTACTCGTTTCCCAAGTACTCTTGCTTTTAAGTACACTGCTCCCCTCACATTCCAATTATAGTCCGCACTCTCAAATTGCATTGCTATCTCATACTCCCTGCTTACGCAAGCATCTGTCCCAATTAACTTGGCTTGAAGTTAACAGATTGATCAGCATGTCCACAGGGAAGATGGTGGATGTGGAGGCATTGAGGAAAGCCCAGAGGGCCGACGGTCCAGCAAGTGTCTTGGCAATTGGAACGGCTACTCCTCCCAATGCAATTGAGCAGAGTTCTTACCCGGACTATTACTTCCGCATCACCAATAGTAACCATAAGGTCGAGCTCAAGGAGAAGTTCAAGAGAATGTGTAAGCCCATATACCACATTTATATACTACATTTATTGCTTTAAATTTCTTTGTTTTAATGGTTATGGGGATTTTTATATTGCAGGCGAGAAGTCAATGATAAGGAAGAGGTACATGTATCTCACGGAGGATATATTGAAGGAGAACCCCAACGTGTGCGCCTACATGGCGCCCTCGTTGGATGCTCGGCAGGACATGGTGGTGGTCGAAGTTCCGCGCCTGGGAAAAGAGGCAGCTGCCAAGGCCATCAAGGAGTGGGGGCAGCCCAAGTCGAAGATCACTCACCTTATCTTCTGCACCACCAGCGGAGTAGATATGCCCGGTGCCGACTATCAACTCACTAAGCTGCTTGGCCTCCGCCCTTCAGTGAAAAGAGTTATGATGTATCAGCAGGGCTGCTTTGCCGGAGGGACGGTTCTGAGAGTGGCCAAGGACCTCGCCGAGAACAACCGCGGAGCAAGAGTTCTGGTCGTTTGCAGTGAGATCACGGCCGTCACTTTCCGTGGCCCCTCCGACACTCACCTCGACAGTCTAGTCGGGCAGGCCCTCTTCGGCGACGGGGCGGCAGCAGTGATTGTTGGAGCTGATCCCATCCCAGAAATAGAGAAGCCCTCTTTCGAACTCCTCTGGACTGCTCAGACCATTCTCCCCGACAGCGAGGGCGCCATCGACGGACACCTGAGAGAGGTGGGCCTGACATTCCACCTGCTGAAGGACGTCCCGGGGCTGATCTCGAAGAACATCGAAAAGGCCCTGCTTGAAGCCTTCCAGCAATTCAACATCTCGGACTGGAACGAACTCTTCTGGATTGCACACCCGGGAGGCCCCGCAATTCTGGACCAACTGGAGTCCAAACTCCAATTGGATCCCAAAAAGATGAGGGCAACAAGACACGTATTGAGTGAATACGGGAACATGTCCAGTGCCTGCGTTCTCTTCATATTGGACGAAATGAGGAAGTCGTCTGCAGAAAAGGGATGTGTTACCACGGGAGAAGGACTGGACATGGGAGTGCTCTTTGGATTCGGCCCTGGACTCACTGTGGAGACCGTGGTTCTCAAGAGCGTTCCTGTCCTATCATAAACAAATCTTTGTCCTCAATGCCATGACACACAAATGCATTCGGTCGTTCACTTAGTCAAAATCCTGTTCAATTTGGTTGTAATTTGAATGCGAAATCGTATTCCATGTGTTGTGTATCTCATCGTACCGTCTGAGCCATGAGATACGGGCAATAAGGAATTGGTCGAATGTAGATTTCATTTTCCATAAATTTAACCAATCATTGGGAAAAAATAGCATCTCATCATGGGGTTTCTGAAAAGGATGCCTGCGTCAGGAATTTCTTCAAGGAACCCGTAGAACAATCTTTTGGCATCAATCCCACATGACACACAATAAACTCTTCTTTGTCTCCATATATCTTATTCTTCGATATTAATGGTGCCCAAATATTTGATTGGAAGCATAAGAAGGCAACTAACCTCTATGAGGGACAAGAATATAGATTCTCGTACTTAATAAAAGCAAATTTAGATGGGTGCGGGGTTTGACTGACAATGCACGCAAACTATAAAATACTTTTATTTTTTCCAGAAAGAGTTTATGAAATACCTCATTAATAATTTTTATAGCTCACTTAAATAACTTTACTTATCAATCCATCTGTTACAATTTGTATAAAGTCATCATAATTAATCTTAATTTAATTTTGAAAAAGTACAAACCCTAAAACCACATCATAATATCAATTAAAATTCAATGTTAAAAATTAATAAATTTCAGTCATGAATTATTGTCTTCCTTCAAGTTAATGATACATAATTTACCAATAAAAATAGAAGAGCATTGGCCAAAAAGTTGATTAGGATGGTTTGCCCAATCTCTTCACATAGTCATACAAGGAAATGGTACAATAGTTGTGATCAATTTGGTTTCTTACAATGTTCCTTAATACACCATACTCCTTCCACAACATCCACAAAATTTTCTAATAGATTTCTTTGTTATCATAATACCCATCCATATAGAAACCATTCACATGCACACCATTGAAGATATTTCCTTCAACCTCCTTCCATATTTATTATGGCTCCAATACAACTATTAGGTCTAAATGCTATATATATTAATCAACGAAAAGAATAAATTATACATCGAGTAAACATAGTTAAATGTGGTTATTTACAACTAGATGGTAGTAATTCCCTCCATCTAACTTCTTATGCAAAGTTATATTGCTATTGCTAATATAAGACCCACTATGATAATGATGTAATATTTCTAACATTCCCCTCTTATAAAACCATATTTCTTATTGAGGTAGAGGTACCAAAAACTAGAATGGGGTAAACACAAAAAATTAAATAACCATCTCTTAAATTATGATACACTCAAGAGTTCACTATGTACTTAAAAGTTCATGTAGTATGACACACATTATAATCCATTACTTACAACATCATGGACATGTTAGTCAACTATTCACATAATTAGTCCAATGGCCTAATAAAAACTCTTAAATAAGGATAGGGATGCACACACACACACACAATTCATTATCAAAGTTTTTTAATAGGGACACACACATTATCAACAACAATGGTATTAAAACAAACACACGATCCATCATCAAAGTTATTAATGAAGGACATACACATTGTTAACAACAATGATCTTACAACAAATGTAGAGAGGAACACAAACACTATCCATAGATACAAGTCACTATTATGGAAAAAAATTCACTATCTTGGTTACCAAAATAATTCATGCTTTATTGTCCTATGGATACCAAAACATCACCATATTGGATACTAAAAAAACCTCCACTATCTTGGCTACCAAAACTTCATTGTCTTGGTTACTAAAACTTTAGAACGAAAGTACCAACATAACCCCAAGTTGATCAAAAAGGGAAATAATATGAAAAGCTATATCCTCTAAAGTAGTATACTCAATCTCTACAGGAGAAGAGACCTTGAAATGGGATGATCCTTGATCCTCCTCATGCATCCTTCAACCTCCTATTTGAATCCTTAGATGGGTAAGTGCAAAAAGATGGGAGACAAAAACATAATAGAAGTAGAGAGGGAAGGAGGGAGGGAGATATAGATAATAGAGAGAGATAGGGAAGGATAGATAGAGGGAGTAAGAGGTAGGTAGAGGGAGGTAGGGTGGGAGGGATAAAGGGAGAGGTAGGTAGAGAGAGGGATGGAGAGATATAGACATAGACAAAGAGACAAAGAGAGACATAGAGAGATAGGGAGGGAATTAGGGAGAGGGAGAGATAGGTAGAGAGAAGCAATGAGGGAGGGAGAGGTAGATAGAGAGAGAGGGGGAGAGGAGATAGAGAGTAGAGAGGGAAGGAGGGAGAGAGGGAGATTTAGAGATAGAGAGATATAAGGAGAGGAGAGATAGAGAAAAGTAGAGAGAGAAGGAGGGAGGGAGGAATAGAAAGAGAGAGATAAGGAGATGGGAGATAAAGAGAATGAGGGAGTGAGTGAGGGAGAGGAGAGATAGAGAGAGGTAGAGATGGAAGGAGGGAGGGAGGGAGTGGTAGAGAATAGAGAGAGAGAGGGGGATGGAGGGAGAGGTAGGTAGAGTGAGCAAGAGGGGAGATAAAGAGAAGTAAATAGGGAAGGTAAGAGAGGTAGAGAGGAGAGAGAGAACCCTAAACCCTAAACACTATACACTAAACCATAAAACCTAGCATTAACAATATAAAATTAAAACCTAAAAAAATAAGTTTAATCTTTAAACCCTCAACGCTTAGCCTTCCCTTATCAACCCTAAACCTTCAACACTAGGCCCTAATCCCTAAAAACTATTATGATAAACCCTAAAATTTGGCATTAATAGTTTAACACTAAAACCTAAAAAATATCCCTAAACCTTAAACCCTATGCCCTAAACCCTATACACTAAACCCAATAACTTGACATTATTAATATAACACTAAAAAATAAATAATTAAATTTAATCCCTAAACCCTCAATGATCAACCCTCCATCATCAACCCTACACGCTAAACCCTAAACCCATAACCATAGGCCCTAAACCTATGAACTACACCCTAAAACTTGACATTAATAATTTAACACTAAAACCTAAAAATTTTAATTTAATCCCCAAACCCTCAATGCTCAACCCTCCATCATCAACCCCAAACTATAAATAATAGGCCCTAAACCCTATACACTAAAACCTAAAACCTAACATTAATAATTTAACACTAAAACCTAAAAAAATAAATTTAATCCCTAAACCTTCAACACCGAATCCTTGATCATAAACCCTAAACCATGAAAAAAATAGAGAGAGATAAGGATAGGGGACAAAGAGAAACGTAGAGTGGGAGAGAGGTGAGATAGTGAGAGAAGAAAGGGAGAGAGAGAGAGGGAGGGAGAAAGAGAGGGACATAGGGGAGATAAAGAAAAGAAGAGAGGGAGGGAGGGATGTAGGTAGGGAGAGATAGAGAGGTTAGAGAGAGGTGAGATATAGAGAAGTAGAGAGGGAGGGATAGATAGAGAGAGAACCTGTAGAGAGAGATATAGGGAGGGAGGGAGGGAGATGTAGAGAGGGGAGATGGAGAGGTGAGATAAAGAGAAGTAAAGAATGATGGAGGGAGGGAAGGAGAGGTAGAGAGGGGAGATGGAGAGGTGAGACAAAGAGAAGTATATGGGGAAGGAGGGAGGGAGGGAGAGGTAGAGAGACATGTTTAGAGATATATAGAGGTATAAAGAGGGACAAAGAAAGAAAGAATAAGGGATAGAGGAGATATAGAGAAGTAGAGGGATGGAGGGAAGGCGAGATAGAGAGTGGGGAGAGAGAGATGTGAGATAGAGAGAAGTAGAGAGGGAGAGATAGATAGAGACGAAGAGAGGTAGAGAGAGAGGTAAGGCGAGAGAGAGAGAGAGGGGAGGGGGGAGGGAGCAAGGAAAATGGTCCATATATAAGTGGAGAGGGAAGGAGGGAGGGACTCGGTAGAGGTAGAGAGAAGAGAGGGAGATGTGAGATAGAGAGGTAGAGAGGGAAGGAGGGAGGGATGAGGGAGAGGGAGAGGTAGAGAGATAGGTCTAAAGAGGGACAAAGAGAGAGGGATAGATGAAAGGAGGGGGAGGTAGTGTGGGATGAGAGAGAGAGAGAGGGGGGGGTTGGATGAAGGGAGGGAGAGGTAGGTAGATAGAGGGAGAGGGGAGATAAAAGTATAGAAGGAAGGAGGGGGAAGGGAAAGGTAGAGAGGGAAATGAGAGAGGTGATATAGAGAGCAGGGAAGGAGAGAGGGAGAGAGAGAGAGGTAGGGTGGGACAAGGGAAGAGATAAAGAGAGTTTTTCTTCACAAAAATGTGAGATTGTGGAATAATGGAAAATGGGGGAGGAAGTGCTATCGTATGGGGGTGATCCCACAATAGTGGTTTACAGTTTTTGGCCAAACTGGACACTGAAATAATTTTTTTTAACTAAATCTTCACTTTCGAGCACCTATATTGGCTAAACTGTGAGGAATTTGAAGATGATGCAAACTAGAGTTTCGTGACATTTTGTCTGTAGATTCTAAATATATTTTTTTAAAGTTTTTGGAATCAAATTGCACTTCTTTTTCCATCTCCCTTGAAAACTAGTTTTTTTCGAAAAACAACATTTTTAAAAAGTGACACTCACAGTAAAACACATAACTTTTTTTCCATGAAGGATAAAATTCTAATTCTTTTGAATTTATATTTGTAACTCCGATATCTAGTGCTTCCACTTGGTTAGATAGTTTTTTATTCAATATTTTTTCTTTAATCAAGTTTCAAAGTCAAACCAATTACAATTCACACATAGCATGACCGTATAACACGTAACTTTTTTTGTATGTATCATTTTTTTTTTTTGGATCAAAGACTTCAATATCTAGTGTACTTATAATTTTCAAAACAATTTTTTGAAAATATTATATTTTTCCACATGTGCAGAACTAAGAGTTTGATTTTCGGTGAAAAACCTACATTCACAAGAAATAAAAAATAAATATAATAATAAAATTAAATTGATTTAAAATTTTACTTTTTGGGAAGTTTATAATAAGGACTACATACTTACAAAAAAATAAATTTTAAATGAATTCATTTGATCCCCCAAAAGGTAAATCAAAAGTTCTTTTTTATCAACATTTTCATAGGTGTAAAGGCGACTCTGTTATAGGTATGGTTTAAAACTAGCGGGGTTCTATACAAGGGGGTTTGATCAAAGGTAGTTTGATCAAACTGTCTTCAATTAGAATGCTTTAAATGAAACTTTTAAAGGATTAATCATTATATTTTATAAAAATATGTGATTTTAGCAAAAATCAGAATCTCCCAAAAATTGTAAACCAACTTTGTGGGATCACCCATGGTTTAAGACATAGAGCACACCCACTTTCTAGTTATTTCACTCAAGGATAACCTTAGAGATCTCAATGCAAAGGAGAAAGAAATATTGCACTAGGACTATCCTAGGGGCTGATTGTAAACTAATGAGGGGTTCACCACGAAGTTAAGACTTGGAAAGACAAATGCAATGCAAGATGTAATACTAAACCCTAATATGATGTAATGACTTATAAAATGACCTAGAAATGTAAATGAAACAAAACAAAAAGCTATAGGATGGAATGTGTGTACCTATAAATTTGGAGATGACTTGAATGAATTCTAGATCACTGAATTGAATGAAATAGAAAGCTTGTAAACTAAAAAATAAAGGTATCCACAACAAACAAGAGCACAAAAATAGAGTTTTAAATTCTAAAAAATGTAGTATAGAATCTGCACTGGGACTAAACCGCCCAAAGGTGCATTTGAGTCCTAGCGGGGATTTTTTTCAAATTTTTTAGAAAATTTCAAGTGATTTTTACGCTTTTTATGTTGTAATATCTATAACCTAAGTGCAAATGCATATTTTATATGAATTTCAATGATTTTAGATGCAGAAATGCAACCTATATGCACTTTCACTAATGCAAAATTTAGAAACCCTAGAATGTCAATTAACTAATGCAAACCCTACTGCAATGTTCGTGCAATCAAGATCTAGGATGATGATGCACTCCAAATCAAAATTATGATGTTCTAAATGTAGGTTCACCAAAATGAAAGGAATAATTTTATTTGGGGATTCTATTCTTGGAAGATAGAACAACAAAACTCAACACTCTCATTCAAGGATAACCCTAGAGATCTCAAGGGTAAGTGCACAAAGTTGAGTCCACGAAACGTGGAAGTTTTTGCCTTAGGCAAAAAAATGAATTCGGCTTTCTAAAAACGGGATCCCGTTTAGCTTCAGGATCCCGAGCCTAAGTTTAAAAAATGGGATCCCGTTTTGAAAAATTTCTGAAAATGGAAACTTCCAATTTTGAAAAATTTATTTGGAAAGTTTTCAAACGGATCCTTTGAAAACTTTCCATTTTGGAAATTTTCGTTTTTGGAAGAATTTCAAATGGGATCCTTTCATAGAACCATAAAAATGGTTTTTATGAAATGGGATCCCGTTTTTTAAATTATGAATTTTTGAGCGGGTTATTTTTGGTTCGGGAAATGGCTTGGGGACCAACCTAAGCTTTGGACCTAGTTTGACCTGCAACTTGAAGGTCATGTTAATGTCACAGGAAAATAATGACTTTGGACATATGTTTGAAGACCTATTTTAAATTTTTTTAAATTAAAACCCATTATAGATGAGACAGTGCAGATTCCAAATATGTAATTTTTTTAATAATTTGATTATTTTTTCTATTTTTCAATTAATTTCTAATGAAACTAGTCCATAAACTTGAATTATCGGGTTTTTTTAGTATTTTAATAACTTTTGATCAACATAACATTTTGACGAACGGATTGCACAAGAGCAAATTTCAGACAATTCTTTTCAGTTTAAAAAAAAAAAAATCAAAAAATGATAAGTTTATGTCATCTTATGCGTGTCGTACACGACGATTTTACAAAATGACAAATATGCCTAATAAATATTTAATAAAAAAAAATATTCAATAAAAAATTATAAAAAAATATTAAAAGCAAGCTTTAGTGAGTCTCAAATCTTTTCCCAAAAGGATTTAGAAAAATATGATAGTTTAGGTCAAAGTATGGATGTCGTACACGTGCATGGTATGGTATAAAAAAGTGACTTTTAAACAGTGGTTTTTAGAAATGCCTATTGAAACTCAATTTTTACAATCTGGGTATTGAAATAAATTACAGATTTGGAAACTAGACTCCGAGTAATACATTTTATGATTAGTGACTTTTTTGAAGATTCCATCTCTAAGTGCTTCAAATTTTAAGGTCAAATGTGTTAAATTCTGAAAATTAGGGAAACCACTTCCACTTTTTGGCCAAAAAGTGGACTCAACTTCTTGCACACACCCTCAATCTAGATGTAGAAAGAGGAAAGGATGTTGCAATAGGGTTGTCTTAGGAGCTGATTGTAAACTAATAAGGGTTTCACCACCAAGTTAGGAATTGGAAAGAAAAATGAAATGCAAGATGTAATGCTCAACCCTAGTATGATGCAATCTTTCACTAAATGACCTAAAAATGCATGAAAAACATAATAGAAAGTTGTAAGATGAAATGTGTGCACCTGAAAACCTGAAGGAGATTGAATGAAGCTCTGAAATGATGGGAAAATTAGTTTTAATGATGACTGGGACTCATATACTTGACTAGGAAATTTAGTCCCAAATCTGGGTTTTTGTGGAGAAACTAAAATCTGGGAAATGGGTGTCTAGAACTGCAAAAACCTAAAATAGGACTCATATGCCAAAATTGGCATATTAGTCCAATTAGGGGTTTCTGAAGCTTCAAAGTCTAAATCTAGTCTTCAAGGTCTGCTCTCTGCTTCACAATTTATTTTTGGATATGAAACCCTAATTTGTAGCCTGTAGAAGTCTTCCAAGTATCTCCAATGCAAGGTGACAACTTTGAAAAATTTGAACACTTTGATAACTTTCTCAAACCTTTCTCTTCAATGTGCCTTCAATCTAAACTTGCAACTCACACACTAAAGAGAGGGAAAAATGTTGTTTTGTTAGTGGAAAGGGGTTTGCCTTGGTCAAACACTGTTTTGGTAATCAAACCTTGTTTTGGCAATCAAACCTTGAAATGAAATGAAATAGGAATAGAGAATAATGAATGAACAAAATACAATGTTGCAACTCACCAAACCCTAATAATGAAGTGTTGCAAACATGTATGAGATGGCTCCAATGGATGTAGATCTTGACTCTTGCTTGAATATCATAGATCTTGAATGAAATGCTAGCTTGAATCATGAAACCCTACACCTCAATTATTAGCTCAAAAATAAATGTGATGCATGAATACTTTGACATGATGCTTGATGCTTGAAGAATGTTCTAAAATGTTTGATAATTTTCCCTTGAATTCTCTTGAATGCTCTTGTGAACTCAAAGTTGCTATATGGATGAATACTTGAATGCCTGGGATGAAAATGAGTGAAAGAAACTTGTATTTATACTTAATTATACAAAAATTCTTGAAATTACAACACTACAAGCCAACATTAGGTCTAGGAGGATAAAATACCACCAAGAATTTGAAATAATTTTAATTTTGGGTCACACAGGAATCATATGCCCAAGGTGGCATATGAGTCCCATTACGCATAATTTATGGGACCAATTTCAAAAATTCTTAGAAAGGTGTGAAACCAGGACCGAGACCCAAAACCCTATGTGGGACTCATACGCCCAAGGTGGCGTATGAGTCCCAAATCACTAAATTTGGACCACACAAGTTTAAAACACCTGAATTATGATTGGATATTGATTTTTTTCGAGATCATCCTCAAAAAAATGCATTAAATGAGGCTTGTGGATGCAAAATAAGGCCAATTAAAGCATAAAGAAGCCCATTTATTTATGAAAACCCTAGAAAAGTGTGAAAGTGTGTTACAACACTCTAAATAAGGAACAATTAAGGTACATTTTGGTTAAAAAGAGATTTATTAGGTTCAATTAATTAATAAAACCTTAGAAAAGTATGAAAGTGGGTTACAATACTTTACAACACCATAGCAAGGTACCATTTAAATTCATTAGTTCACAAGGGCCCAAGACCTAATGCGAGTGTGTTAAACACATTACAACACTAAGTCAAGGCATCATTAAGCTCAATTTTACGAGGGCCCAAACTAGTGTGAAAATGTCACTGATGAAATTTGTTGACACTACAATATGGAATCTAGAGTTGAAAACTAAGAGGAACAAAACCTATAAAACACTTTCTAGAACCCCTAACATGGACCCATTCACCACTTGGGGTGAATGAGTCCTCAGTGACCTAAAAACATTAAGTTTTCAGCAAGGCACACATTGCTTCAGCCTCTCAAAACTTCCCTTATTGTTGCTATAACAATTAGGATTGATTTCTTATTGTTATTTAGGCATTTTAGCCCTCATAATTGAGTGAAACATCCCAAGAAAAACCTAGTGGTTTATCATCTTTTTCATTCAATTTGATAAAACCTATTTTTATATTTTTCAATAACAAAGATAAAGGAGGTGGACAAGCCCCTAGGATCCAATATCCTACATCAAACCAACATAAGCATAAAGAGACACACATTGAGGTGTATGATATGCAACATCAAGATACAAAAACATACAATGTCAAAAACATAATGAAGAAATAAAAGGAAACAAAGGGTGGATCAAGCCTTGACAGTCTATCCAACACGATGTGGACCAAGTCTAAGCTATTTGTCCAAAAAATGTTTTCAAGTGGAACACGATGTCCACTATGCAAAAAAATTGCACGCTCACACAGGCTAGTGGAACCCAATATCCACTAGGTGAGCCCCTAGTGAGACATATACACATGCAATCGGTATGCACCCACATAGAAAAGAAAGTGGTTATGGGAAAGTCATGTCTATGGTCGGCTCCTATACGTACTAACCATACCAAAGCTTTACCTCTTGAGAACTTTGATAAGGTGCCATAAAATGAAACTTTGAGCTTATGAACAACAAGCAAGTAAAGGATTGCTGAAAGGGAAATTTCTTAGTTCATGTAAGGTATCTTCTTAGGGAACATCATGCCTAATGTCTACAAGAGAGGAAAAATTAGAGAAATATCATGCTCTTAGAGGAAATCAAACCTAATGAAACCACCAAGAAAAGGATGCATCACAAGAAGAAAGAAAATCACACAATGAAACATGAGAAATGTTGAAAGATAATGTCAATGTATGTCCCCACTTTAAAGTGATTTCTAACACCATTTCTATGAGAAATTGGCTTTAAAATAGCCAATGAAGAAGACATTAGAGCTTATTCAGAAAGCTCTATGCCAAGTCATATGTTGTTGAATGAAACTACATCATGAATAAAGGGTTGCCCCCAAAATGTAATTCTAATTGTAGAAAGAAAAATACATCACATGCGAGCCAAATCACTACAACAAAATAGGAAATTAGTGCCTAAAATAGCACCAGATTTTATTGTATTTGAGTTTATGAATTGGGAACTTTTGCTGGTGCAAAATGGTCTGTTCGCTTGGGCGCCAGATTTAGTGTCGGGTTTAGTGCCAAATTTTGTTGCTTCCAGTTTGGCTTTTGATTTTGCTTTTTGTATTCCTTCCACGTTTGCTTCTAGTTTTGCTTCCAATTTTGCTTTTAGGTTTGCCTTCGGTTTTGCTTCTAGTTTTGCTTTAGGTTTTTCTTTTAGATTTGCTTCTGGCTTTGCTTCCAATTTTGCTTCCAGTTTTGCTTCCAATTTTGCTTCCAGTTTTGCTTCCAATTTTGCTTCCAATTTTGCTTCTGATATAATGTCACTTGTTGCATCTACCTTTGCTTCCATTTTTGTGCCTTTTGTTGCTTTTAATATGGCTTCTATTATTACATCTTTTGTTGCTTCTAAAATTTCTTCCATTATTACTTCTTTGTTTCCTACCTGAATTGCTTCTGTTTTTGCTTCCTAGATAATGCCAAGTTTTGCCTCCAAGATTGCTTCTGGTTTGCTTCTAGTTTAGCTTCCATTGTTGCTTCCTTTTTTGCTTCTAAAAATGTTTCTTGTTTTGCTTCCATTTATTAATTTAATATGTTTTATTTCAATTTAATTAGTTAAATATATGATGCCTCTTAAATAACTCATATGATTATAGAGTAAGTAAATTAAATAATATGTTTTATTTCAATTTAATTAATTAAATATATCATGCATCTTAAATAAATCATATGATTATAGAGTAAGTAATTTAATTATTTAACTCATATGATTAAATAACAAGATAATTATTATAACATGATCATCATTTATAATTAAAACAAGTGAGTCAAATATGCCACTAGATTAATAACATGTCAAAATGATACATGTCCAACAGCCGACATAAGTCAAAATGACACATATGTACAAATGATATAAGTAAAAATGATAAATTATATAACTCAAAATGATACAAGTCAAAATGATACATGTAAAAATGATATTTTTCAAAATGATACATGTAAAAATGATATTTTTCAAAATGATACATGTCAAAATGATACAACTCAATATTATGGTATTGCAGGCCGTGAAAATGATACATATGATAGCAACCATGAAAAGAGGCATCATAACGATATATCAACAATGATGGACATGATGTAGTCTATATGATCATGAATGTCACTAGCTACTACCAACAACTACCTCATCATCATCATCATCATCATCATCATCATCATCATCATCATCATCATCATCACCATCGTGATCATCATCGTCGGCATCAACTTTGGTGTATTTTGTATCTGTGTCATCATCATCCTCTGCCATGTGATCTATACCAGAACCAACATATTCTAGATCTATATATATCATGAGAATCATCTTGATCTTCTGGAAGACCTGTGTTCTACAAAAAAAACATTTAAAATGAAAAGTTATTATTTATTTCATGCAATAATTTTTTTTTTTTGTTATATATCTAATAATACAACATGTGAAACGAAACCATAATCATATTACATCATATCAAAGTGCACATACCATAATAAAATTTCATAAAAGTTACAGCTAATATGTCATTCCAATGATGTAAAACATGCAACAATTCTAATAAATCTTAGTAAAATATGCCAACATTTGGTGGAAGAGGAAGAATGATGATTGGATCTCTAGAGGCCCACCATAATGGATTTCATTTTTAGAGAGAAAAAATCATCATTCATCTCTACTTCATCATAAAAAACATTGCAATTACATTAGTAATCAAAACTTGGCTAAAAGGGGGAAAAATGAGACCTAAGGTAGGCATGCTTTATCATGGCAAATGCCATCCAAACCTCCACCTAAATCTTGAAATTGAGAGTGAATTATTAGATCTAAACCCAAGAAAGAATATATGTCAAAATGATAGGTAAAGTGCACCTAACACAAAGGATGTTAGTTCAAAAGATAAAGTACACATTTTCGTGGCTCAAAATAGCAAGAAGGCTACCCAAAAAAGTGGCAAATAGTTTATAAAAGTGCACGTAGGATATGAAGCATGGCGATGAACTAAAGAAAGAACACTTGGGTAATAAAAATGTCAGAAAAGGTGTTATGAATATGTGCCTAAGTGTTAAGAACAGATTTGGGAAAGGTGAGGTACAATTCTTGAGTAGCAAAACAACTTAAAAAAATTTCCAAGAAGATTTAAAAGTGGCAAGAGGTTAGTGAAAAGAGTCTAAAGTAAGCATGAAAATAAATTAATATGAGGTGCACTTTTCAATGGCCATGATGTAAGCAAGGGGTTAGGATCACTCAAAAAATTCAATTCAATGAGCATCAAATAGATTTCAAAACACCAACTCTTGAACTCTTCAAATTTCACTTTTCAACTAGGTCTTTCCTAGTAGGTCTGCTGACCTTGTTTGGAATTTTTGTCACAAACTTCACAAAGGAATTCACAAAAAAATTATAGATTTAAATACCTCTTAGTGAGTTACAAAACATACCTCAAAATCGTTAGATGTTGTTTTCTAACATGTGCCTCAAAATGGGCCTTCACCATTGTCCTAATTAGGCTAATGAAGCCTAATTTACAAAGGAACTACCCTTTAAACTCTTCAAAACCATCAAGAATTGTTGGGGCAGCAATTTACATGTGTCCAAACCCTCAAAAACACAATTTTTTTAGGAGAAACTCACCTCTACATACCAAACCACAAAGCCCTCATTTTAAGCCAATTTGAGGAGGGTTTATTGAAAGTAATGGTTCCACACCTTACTAGAACTTACCACTACCTCAGACCTTCATAAAAACATCTACAAAAAATAAAAACACCATTACAATTGCAGCTCCATTCATATTTTGTCAAAACCTTACTTTAGTTCCTCAAATTCACATGGAAAACTCATGAAAATACCCTAGGGCATCACTTTAAAACCATACAAAATGTATCCCTTGCATACCAAACCATTTTCAAACCTATATTATCATGAAACAAAACATTCAAATGAGTTAGAAGTCGTGACAATAGGTGGAATGTCTAAAACTTCATTTTTTACACCAATCAAAACCCTTGACAGGCTATAAACAGGCAATTCCAGAAAAATGAAGATATCTCACTCAAAACTCAATATTAGAACCTCCCACTTGATTCAAATGAAATATAACACATTCCATCACCTTTGGGACATGGCACTTCTGTACGGATGATCAATTCAACCTATAGCAACATATTTCTTGAAATCACATAATTTATGCAAAAAAATTAATATATTTTGTTGTATTTCTTTCAAAATGCAACTTGCCAACCCCCATCACGAGGTGTACATATCTTTTAAATGTTTTCCAACCCAAAAATAACTCCCCAAACCAACCAAACACTTTTCAAACCCCAACTAACTATTGGCCTTTACAAATTTTGAATTTCTGCAAGTTTATTGTTGACAACTTTTTGCATATTTGCAATATTTTCACTTTTGACCCTCCTATTCACCTAATACATTACCAATGACCCTTTTAGACCTTGTTACACTTAGAAGAATGACTCAACACAAGAAAACTAACATTCAACCTACTACCTTGACAACTTTTAACATGATTTTGCAATTGTTACAATATGGACTCAAAAGTCCTCAACATTGATCACTTACATCAAGAATGGTCTCATTAAACCTTATTATGACTTAAAACACCCACACAACCTAGACTTAACCACCAAGAATCACTTTTCACAAGTCAACTAGAGAAAAATTGATAAAATGGATTGGTTCTCTTGCATCGGGCCATAACCACAAAAAACTCCACCAACTAGAGGAAAATGAAATAGGTTAAAAGGTGGCAACTTTTGAGTGAAAAAATCCATTAAAAGTTCCACCAACATAAGTTAAAAATGGAAAAAATTTAGTTACCTCTTATCTAGATTTAAAATCTTGATTTTTGGCACTTTTTCAATTGGTAAATGCCACATAAAACTCCTCCAGTGCACTTTGGGAGTGGATTTTCAACACATAACTCCTCTTAGTAGGTGAGAAGAATGGCTAAAGTGTAAGTCATTAATGTTTAACTTGCTATTTTTGGTAATTGACAACTTCGGCATTGGATATTTTTGTACGATGGAGATATGAGCTTATTTTCGGCCTTTATATTTTATTTATTGTTTTAGAATTAGGTGTGTTTTAAAAAAAAAATCTTTCCTTTTTTTTGTAGATAGGGATAAGATAGCTTTAAAGAAATACTTCAAATATTTCATTGTTAGTTTTCAATCACTAAAAGCTACCCTTTGTAAGCTTATAAATAAATGCTTTGAGTAAAGAAATTGTTAAATATTAGTTGATAAGCCTATGTAGAAGAAATTGGTGTTCATGGAAGTTATTGATTTTGAGTTTGTAATTTCATTAATTAAATTGAATTGAGTAACTTTGGTGTAGGAGCACCAAGGTCAAGTTGTGGAACTAGCAGGTCTTAGTTTGGATTTTTTGTAAATTTTGAGTCTTTTGAATGTAATAAGGTCATGTCAAGGCCATTGCTAGTGTATTAAAGTCATTTAAGTCATATTTTTAGTTCATTTTGTCAAATAATGCAAAAAATATAAAATCTTGCAAAGTTATTATGGCAAGATTGCAAAATCGCAATTATGGAAGTCCAAGAGTTACCTAGTGAGATTCGTTGGAAAACAAGGTGGTAGTGGCTGATTCGTGCATGTAATTCATTTTGAAGGCCTTGTAAATGTTTTGTGAAAGAGAGAATTTCAAGAATTCAAAATTAGAAAGCCAAAAGCCATTGTTTTTATAGAAATTTCTAATTTTTGTAACATTTTCAGCAATTTCAAGCCTTGGTACAAATCCATACAGGACCTTATTGCTCTATAGGTGCTTGGATCAGGTGTGGGACAGACCTAGCTTTTATTTTCATCAGATTTGGAGGCTCTACATTGATTTTAACAGATTTTATTGCTGATCTACAGAAAATAGGTTTGAATTTATACATACAAGGGTTTTGAGGCCTTAAATGGAGTTTGACCCATTCCACCTTCTGTAAACTGTTGTGACTAAGTTGAATGGGTATAGTAATGTAGTATTAGGTGTTTATAGGCTTGAGGGATCAGGGGTAGGTCGTTTGAGGTCAATGGGCATGAAGCCTACTTGCAAAAATGAGTGATTTTTGAGTGAAAAAGAGTGAAATTGTGAGGTTTTAGTATGGAAAATTGTGAAATTTGTGGGGGAATAAATTTATGAAGGTTTCTTAGGTGTGTAAAAACATATTTAAGAATTTTAGAAGTGGCGGCCAATTGTTTTAAGGCCTGGATCATAGTTTTTCAAAAAACCCTCCTTAGAAGGACATAAAGTGAGGATTTTGCAATTGGGTGTTTTAGAAAGTGTTTCTCTTGAAGGGGAAGGTATATTTTGAGGTTTTAAGCCCTGATAAGTGGCTGAACAATAGAAAATTAGAGGGAAAGCAAGTTTTAAGAGTAGTTTATTTGAAAAATAGGCCAAAATTAGCCTTGAAGGACAATGGTGAAGTGCAGATTTGAAGAGGTTGGGCCAAAGTGACCATAGATGGTTTTGAGATATGTTTTAGAAGGCCCAAATGGATCTTATAATATGGTTTTAGTTTTAGGATATTCAATTTGGTGTTGAATATTTACCTAATTTCAACTATATGGACTACTGCAAGAGTTTAAGTAATTGAATGCAAGAATTTGTGAATCTAATGAAACAAAGTTTTTTGAGTGCTTTGTTGATTTGAACCTATCAAATAAATGATTTTTAAGGTTTACTAGAGGTCAGATGAGAGTTGGAATCAATTTTTGGTTTTTTGGAGTCCTTTTGGCCTTGTGAAATCAAGGTACAATGAAGAGAATTTGGGTAAAGTTTGTGTCAAACAAGAGAATTTGAGTTTGGTTGATTTGAAGACCTCCCTTGCATTGCATCAAACTTTTTCAAGCTTTGCATTGATTCTTGTTATTTAGTAAGTGGTAGATTTGTTTATCACTTGGCACTTTTTTTTGGAGTCATGTGTTGTTCAATTTTTTTAACACTTCCTTGTTGATGTAAAACTACTAGTCTCTGCATTAGCCAAAAGTAAGCATTCATTTGTTTTCCCTTCAAACCTTGATGGCAATGGAATATTGGGTTTTTTTTTAGTTAGTAGGAAGTTGTGTTTTTTTGTTTGTTTGTGCTTGATAGTTTATCCTCTACTATATTTGAAAATATCACTAAAAAGTTTGATTGAACTAACAATTTGGTGTATGCATTTGAGGGAAAAAACATATTCATTTAATGATTTCCATTTATGCAAAACCCCCCATTGAAATCTTGTATATTGTACATATCAATTTTTTCTATAGTTTTAGTCTAGGGTTAGGTCTTAGGGAGCCTCCCCTTACAATTTGAAGAACAGTTCTATGGTGTGCTATTCTATTTTTAGAGGGTTTCAAGGCATATATTATGAAAGTCAATCTTATTGGGGAATCATGAAGAGATCAATGAAATTGTGGAAGGAGAACACAACTTCATTTCTAAGAACAAGAAAAATGAAACTACAGCTACATACATCAAAAGGAAATAGAACCATGCTTATTTTCATAATTGTGAACCATATCATCTCCATTTATATCTTGTTCACAAAAAAATGAACATTTAGAAAAAACATTGCAATTGTCTTGTGAAGCAGGTTCTAAAAAATGAAAATATAAATTTTTTGCAAGAAAGGAGAAGGATATGCAGAATATTACAAACCCATGGTTTAGGGTTTTTGGGTCGAGCCGCAAATTTGGAAGGAATTATTTTTCTTTTTGAAAAGTGAAAGATCGTGTTAAGTGGCTTGCACTCATTTTTATGAGAGCTTGTATCTGCAATAGGAGTCACGGGTTTCTGAAAAACCCCAGATCAAAAAGAAACCTAGAATGCCATTAAATAGAGCCCGCGACCATAATCATGGAGCCATGAAGGAGGCTCAAAAATATAATAAAGAAAAGTTTACACTCTGTTCTTTTTGGAAATAGAAAAAATATTCTAGAGAGGCCGCGACCAAGCTATCACCAAGAAAGAGAAAAAATGCAAAAATAAAAGAATCTTTCATCATTTGATCAAACCAAATATGGAGGGTATGATTTGTTTCATTTATTTTGCTAGTGAGCTAAGTCTAGAGAAGTTGAGCCAAGATAAAAGGGTTTCAAAATAAGGATGCATGGTAGAAAAAAACACCCATTCATTAGTATCTATTGAGTCCAAATCGAGCTTGTTTTGACAGAAAATAAAGGTAAGATACAAAGAAATGGTGCATAGAAACTTACTCAACTTCTTGTTGTTTGAAGAAATGCGAGCTCTAGAAGTGATTTGATGTCAGCCTCAAGACAAGCAAGGTGTCAATAGAGTAAAGCAAAAAAAAAATGCCTGAGAATCTGAGAAGGAATGTCTTTGAAAACACATTCAGATAAGTGGAAACAAATGATGAACCATGAAAGCTTTACCTAATTCGGCCTCAACAAAAATTTCTATGAAGAAAACTCTCAAAAGCAGCGAGAAAATTGACAAAGACTCCTTTAGAAAGCTTGAGGTTTCAAACCCTAATGATGGTGGCATGTGCAAGGCAAGGGAGCTCAAAAAAACCAAGCAAAAATGAGAGTTGAAAATTAGGGCTTGGGTATTTTGTTCTAACTCATCATGGCAACAAAAATATTGATGTGAAAAACTCCCACACAATCACGTATAGTGTATATGTTTAATCATTGAATCTTTTAATATTCAAACAAATTTAGAAAACAAAATACATATATTTTATAATAAAAAATTACTATTATCTATTGAATTTATTAATTTGTATGTTCAATTAATATTTAAATTTTTTTGATGATATGAATCAAATATATAATTTAATCATTAAATTATGATTTTAATTATTATAATTTAAAAAAATTGCATGATTGTGATATTACATTAGATTCCTTGCACCCTAATAATTTTTTTAATTAAAATAGATCTGCCTCTTGCATTTCTTCCAAACCATTCATATTATTATTGTGAAAAATAAATTCTTAATAAAGATTAATATTCAACATATAAATTTTATTATTATTTATTTATTTTATAATATGTTACAAATTAAATATTACAATTTTTAATTGAAAAGAAGATAAAAATGCCATTTAATTCAAATGCTATTAATTCTCAAATTTAAGATCATACTATTATCTTCATGGTATCCTTTAAAAATATTTTTTTATCCTTTACTCAAAAATTTTAAACATGGGAAATTTTGTAGATGATTGAATGCAGAAATGAGGTGTATTATGCCATAAAATGTACAAAAGGGTTATATTTGATTTTTTAGGCCATTGCAGTCACACTAAGGGATGCATAGGGTTGAGGGTCCAATGTATAGGGTAGAGGGTATACTAAAGGGATTAAAAGGGTTAGGGTTTAAGGGTTAAAGGGTTGAGGAGTAAAGGAAGGTATAAAACAGTTCGAGGTTCAGTTGAGGCAAGGTTAAAGGGAGTTGAGGTTTAAGGTTTAAAGGTTGGAGTGTTAAAGGTTAGGGGTCAGGAGGTAGAAGAAAGGAAGGGGATGGATGCGATGAAGATAAGAGGTAGAATGAAAGGCAAAGAGGGGAGGGATATAAAGGGGTTAGGGATCAATGCGGTGAAGGGTTGAAATTAAAGTCGAGGACTCGGGTTGGAGTTTTAGAATTATTGGGTTGAAATTTATAGAGGTTGAGGATTAGGGTTGAGGGAATTAGAGAGTAGAAAGGTTTTAGGGTTTTAGGGGTTTAATGTTTTAAGGAGTTTAGGAGTTTAGAGGTTTAAAAGGTTTAGGGTTTATGGTTAAAGGGTTGAGGTGGGAAACATTTAGGGTATAAAGTTTGAGGGTATATGGTTTTAGGATTAGGGTTGAGGTTCAATGTATAGGATAGAGGGTATAGGGATTGAGGGATTAGGGTTTAAGGGTTGATGGTTTAGGGTTGAGGGATTAGGGTAGAGAGGGAGGGATGGATGGAGCAAGAGATGGAGGGAGAAATGAGGTAGAGAGGGGATTAGAAGAGGAGGGAGGGACAAAGATATATGAGGGTTGAGGATCCAATGTATAGGGTAGAGGGTTGAGAATTGATTATTTATAGAGCTGAGGACCTATAGGGTTGATGGTTTAGGGTATTGGGTGTAGGGTATAGGGTTGAGGGTAGAGCGTAGAAGGTTTAAGGGTTTAGGGTTGATGGTTAAGGGTTGAGGGTAGAGCGTTTAGGGTATAGGTTTGAGGGTATATGGTTGAAGGATTAAGGTCCAATGTATAGGGTAGAGGGTAGAGGGTAGAGGGTAGAGAGTGGAGGGTTGAGGGTTTAAGGGTACTTGAGGGATTAGGGTAGAGAGTTTACTTGGGTTTAAGGGTTTAAGGGTTGAGGGTTGAGGGTAGATGGTATTTGGTACTAGTTGAGGGTAGAGGGTAGAGGCCGGTTTAGATTTTAGGACCTATAGCATTGATGGTTTAGGGTTGATGGATTAGGGTTGAGGGTAGAGGGTAGAAGTTTTAAGGGTTTAGGGTTTAGGGTAATTTAAATGTTTAGGGTTGATGGTAGAGTGTTTAGGGTATAGGTTTGATGGTATATGGTTGAAGGATTAGGGTTGAGGGTCCAATGTATAGGGTAGAGGGTATAGGTGTTGATGGTTTAGGGTTTAAGTGGTTGAGGGTAGAGTGTTTAGGGTATAGGTTTGAGGGTATATGGTTTAAGGATTAGGGTTGAGGGTCCAATGTATAGGGTAGAGGGTATAGGTGTTGAGGGTTTAAAGTTTGATACCAATGTATAGGTAGAGGGTATAGGGGTTGAGGTTGAGGGTTGAGGATCTTTTGATGCAAGTGAAATATGGGAAAGCCTAAATAATCTATAGCTAGGAATTTGTTGTTAAATCGTGCTACTTAAGGCATGCTAAATCATCCTACATTGCCGATGAGCCAAGATGATTGATGAGAAACATGAAAATCAGATATCAATTAGATGGAATTAGGTGTTTCAACACAAGGAAGAGCACCACAATCCTTAAGATGTTGAATTTTATTATTCAAATCCTTGCACTCATTAGTAGAATGACCATGAATTCTATGATATACGAAAAATGAGCTCTTGTAGTAAAATTTCTTTCATGTTCTTGGAGGGAGGGATATCAAACGATCTTGGAGGAGTTTCGACAAGATACTCTCTTGATCAATAAAAGATGTTCCTTTATTTTGTGATAAAGATACCTTTTGCTTAGTACAAGGTGTCATACTTGCACAAGACTCTTTAGATTGTGAGATTTTGTTCTCTCCTTGAAAGGAGGGTGTAAAATCTGATGAACTAGAATCGTTAGTAAGACATGTCCTAGGAGTTCTTTGTGTGATGACATTAATGTTAATTGAAGACTTGTTTGATTCTTTCGTTTCTATCAAAAGGCAATAACCAAGACCACTAGTTTCTATCAATTCAAGGTGTACTAATGTTAAAGTTGGATTAAAGGGGAGTATTTTATAATAGTGTTGCTATTTAGTGAAGGCTTGTTTGTTTCTTTTGAGGGACAATAACAAAGACCATTAGTCATTTTTTGCGTGTTAGGCTCTATAGGCACACAAATACCTTGTTCTCTAGCACCACATCCTTTTCCACTATACCCAAGTTGTTTCATAAGTTCATAACCTCTTCCATAAATCTTTTTCATTTCTTTTAGATTCAGTGGTTGTTCATATTCAACTTCATCAAATTTTGTTGTGTAATTTGCTTCTTCTCCTAAAGTAGTTGAGGTGGATGCTTTTGAATTTTGTGTTGACATTATTGCTTTTTATTTTCCCTTTTCAAACTCTTTTTTTATGATCCTACATTCTACCATGAATGTAAATAAAAAATCTAAGGAACCCCAATCATCTTCCAATAACTTTGTTACTTCTTCCATTGGCTTTTCTTTTTATTTCTCTTTTACAGGTTCCACTTGTGTAGTTGGTGTCAATGTTTTTAAAGGATTTTTCTTGTCTTTTTCAAGTTGTAAAACACTATAAGGTTCATGATCATCTTTGATTGTATGCACTTTGTTGTTGTAGACATATTTCATTATATGATTAAGAGATGAAGGCACCACATGCATCTCATGAATCCATGGTCTTCCTAAATGGAGGTTGTATGAAATATCATGAGGCATAACATGGATAGAGGTTTTTAATGTAACTTTGTTAACTGTAATAGGTAATGTGATCACTCCAAGTAGTTGTTTTCCTACATTGTCAAATCCTTGACTTGATAAGGAATCAAGTTCAATTCTTGATATATCTATGCTATGTTTATCCAAAAGGGTTACACTACACACATTAAGAGTTGAGTAGTTGTCAACAAGGGTTCACTTTATTCTTGTCCTATTAAAGATAACAATTATCATGGAAGCTTCATTTTGTTTTTTCACTTCTAGAAGAGGTAGCTCATCTTTCAATAGAAAGTAATTTTTAGGTTGACTAGAGTTATAGCTTGAATTTTGGCTGCTACTTCATTTGATTGCACATTAGGAGGGGTAGGAACTTGTTGTAAGGAACTTTGAATCATGTTATGATAATGAGGGCCCAAGTCTTGAATAAGGTCCCATAATGATATCTTAGCAAGAGTGTTCTTAAGTTCAATAAGATCATACTCCTTTCCAATTTGTAAGGGAAAACGAGGAGCTGAGGCAAGATAGGTTGAGGTAATTGTAATGAAACGAGAGTGGTTTGTCTTGGTTGTGGATTGTTTCTAGTGTTATATGTATGAGCAACAATATTGTAACTCGATTGCTATGACATATTATTCTTAGGTGGTTTGAGGATGAGGATGGGTTTTTTTTGAGTTTGTAGTTGGTTTGAGGGTGGGTAAAGGATAAGATTAGGCTCAAGAGAGTACTTCAAGGGATATCTAATGTGCATAACCTCAGAAGATGTATCCTTATTTTCATGATTTCCTAGTGAAGGGGAGTGTAATGTCACTTCATCATCTTCATCTAAGGAAGCCACATAACTATTGTTTGAAAGACATGTGTCAATGTTTTCATTTTCTTTCTCCATGATATCTTCCCTAGTAGGAGAGTTTTTAGGAGAGCTACAAACTAGATG
The DNA here is from genome assembly GCA_007258455.2 of Sequoia sempervirens. Taxonomy (NCBI): domain Eukaryota; kingdom Viridiplantae; phylum Streptophyta; class Pinopsida; order Cupressales; family Cupressaceae; genus Sequoia; species Sequoia sempervirens. The sequence continues at coordinate 128,896 of VDFB02369121.1, read as the reverse complement.
TTCATGACATTCAATGTTTGGTTTTTCTAAATTAACTTCATCACAAGTAAGGTAGTTATCAATGGTAGGATTTTCTTGCTTATCTATGATGGAATTTTCTTGTTCGATAATGTTTTCCCTAGGATTCTCATAAATTTCATTGGTTTGATCTTCTAACACCAAAATATCTTGTTCAAAATAAGTAGAGATATTAGGAGAAGGCCAAATTTGATTGTTATAATTTTCCATGATTTCAACCTTTTTCTCTAAGGTCTCATTCTCTTGAGTCATACTATCTACCCTAGTAGGAAATATTTTAGGAGAGTAACAAAAAATAGGTTTATCACATTCGATGGTTAGGTTTTGTAAAGTAGCTTCATCACAAATAGGGGATGCATCAAGGGAGGAATAACTATTTGTGGCATGCTTACCAATGATTGGACTTTTTCATTCAAATAGATCTTTCCAAATGGTAGGAGCATTAGGAAAGGGAGGAACGAGATTCTCATGACTCTCAACAAGTGTATCTTCTAACACCAAACTATCTTCTTTGCATCTAGGAGAGATATTAGGGGAAGAAAAAAAATTGATTATCATTGTTATCTACAATTACATAAACATATGTCCTATAATGTCTTCCCATGTAGGAGAGGTAGGATTATCATAGCTCTCAATCATTGGATCTCTTAACACCAACATATCCTCCTCATAAATGTGTTTTTCATGATTGATTGTATCCTCTTTCACTAAAGCATTCTCACAAGTAGGGGAGGTGTTGGGAGATGAATGAAGACTGGGTAAAGTAAAGTTAAGGAATATTTTAATGATCTCATCTTGTTTCATAATATCTTACCAAGGGGGAGGAGGAGAGGGACAAACAATACTTTCATGATTCTTAATGATTGTATCTTCTTTCACTAAGATACCTTCATCACTAATAGCAGAGGTATCAAGAGAAGAAAAAATATGATTGTTATGATTTTCTATGCTTGCATCCTCTTGTGTTATGACATTCTTACAAATATAATAGATACTAGGGGGGTAGCCAACATGCTTGTCAAAGGTTTTATTTTGTTTTCCTAGATTATTCCCATGAGAATGGAAAATTGAACCATACAAGCCATGCGATACTCTATGAACACTAAATGCTTGAAAAGGAAACATGCTAACATGAAAAAGTTAGCTATCTAAATTATGCAATGCTTCTAAAATATTAACAATTATCCTATAGATATGAAAATTTAAATTCTTTTTGAAATACTTTTTAAAAATGACTACACTAAATGGATGATTTGACCTAGATACATAAAATAGAAATTCCCAAAACTTTCCACATTGATACAATAGTTTACCAGCAAGCCTAGGAAGTACAAAAAATCACAAAAAAGCTCAAAAGAGTTGGTTTTTGTAGGCCATCAGGGACTAAGACACCCATCTAGGAAAATGAGTCCCACTTAGGGTTTTTGGAAGGTTTAGATAGTGAAAAATAAAGAGTGCAGAATACCCAAAAATCTAGAGAAAAGACTTGTACAGGGACTAAATCACCCAGATGGATGAATGAGTCCCAAATTAGGCTTTTCAAACTAAATTCAACAAATTTTGAGTTGATTTTAATGTGTTTAGGCTATATATTCAATGATTGTTTACAATTATAGATTTATAATGAATTTTAATGATGCAAGATGAAACAATGCAACCTATATTCACTTTTCACTTATGAAATTTTTAGAAGCCCTAAATGTAATTCAAGTAATGCAAATCTAATGAAAAGTTAATGCAAGCTAGATCTAGGACTTATAATGTTCTCCAAATTAGAAATTCAAGGTTCCAAAGGTCGAGTTCACCAAAATGAACACAAGGGAAATGGGTGTCCACCTTTTAGGGGATGGAATTAGAGGACCTATTTCACACTTAAATTCATTAGGAAAACAATACCCCTCAACCAAGTGACTCAATTGAGGGACAAAAAGGGAATTCCTATTGAAATTAGGTGGGTGTTCACCATTAAAATGAAGCTTCAAAGGAGAAATGCAAACACCATGCACAAAACCCTAGAAACCTAAAGACATGAAATAAAATTGAGAAAAAATTAAATTAGACATAAAGGAACTTGGTAAACTAATGGATTCCAAGCAAGATCTGCAACTCTAAAAATTTTCTTTTTGAAGTGCACTGGGAATAATAAGGTAGGTTGGGCGATTTAGTCCCACTACAAGAATCTAGATAGAATATGGAATCTTCTAGTGACTATTCAAGATCTACAAAAAACTAGAAAAAAGGTTATACTGGGACTAATATGCCAGGTTGGGCGTATGAGTTCCACTTTGTCGCAAAGTGTCCCAAAAAATTGAAAAGTGTACTAGGAGAAAATTTTTGAATTGAAACTTTGTGAGCCTTTGAATATGGATTAAATAAGCACTTTCCTATTGGTTTCATGTAAATAATTTGGATATCTTGTTCTAGATTTGAGTTTTTGTGAGCCTTGACAACTTCTTATGACAACTTTGCAACTTTTTGCAACTTTGTAATTTTGGTATTTTTGAAGGCTTCAAATCCACTTTTTCTTTAACCTATAAACTTGAAACATACAAAGAGAGGGGAAAAAATGTTGTTTTGTTAGAAAATGAGGGTTTTCCTTCATCAAACCCCATTTTGGTAATAAAACCTTAATGGGAAATGAAGCATGGATGAAATGAAACATGAAACATAAGATGAAACAATAGAACCTTGTTTGAAACCTTGTAGATTTGCAAACAAGCATGAAGTGGCCTCAATGGACGTAGATGTTGATCATAATTCTTGATGAAAGATAATGAATTTTAATACTTGAATTTATCTTGAACAATACATCACAACATTAGCTCAAAACCACATGCATGATGCACTAAACCTTTGACATGATCAAATGGATCTTGATTGCTGCAATAATCTTCTACAAATCTTCCCTTGAATGCCTTCTTGAATGCTCTTGAATACTCTATAATGCCCTGGTGAAATCTTAGGATGCTTGACTCAACATTTCTAGGTGAAACTAAGTTAAATAGCATTGTATTTATACTTGTTTATGCCAAGTTTCTCAAAATTATAACACTACAAGTTGGCATTAGATCTACGATAATAAAATCTTGCCAAGAATTTGATTTAAAATAGGTCTTGGTTAAAGCAGGACTCATACAATAGCTTGGAATATGAGTCCTAGTGTCTTAAACTCGAGACACAAACTCCAAGAAGTTTTAAGTTCAATGCAATGTTTAAAATCAGGCTCTGAGACCTAGGTGGGACCCATACACCCAAGGTGCTGTATGAGTCCCAAATCACTAGATCTGGAACACATAACCTCAAACATTAAATTATGATTTTCCATTTGTTAAATGTTAGGATTATCCTCAGAAAGATGCATTTAATTAGGCTTGTGGATACAAAATAGGGCCAAATAAGGCATGAATACACCAAATTTTAACAAGGAGGGCCCAAACATGTGTGAAAATGTAAAGGGGTACATTTTTCTGCACTACATTATTGTTATTTTCTTAATATCTATTCATGTTATTTTTTATTATTTAAATTATTCCATATCTTATGGAGCTCATTCCTATTACTTGATAATCAAGTCATTATAATCCTTAATATAATATTGGTACTTTATATTAATGGTTGTGATAATCAAGTCTTGTTATTTGATAGTACAATAGTTGTTAGAATAATAAGATGTAACCATCTTCTTTAAGAGTGAAAAATAAAGACTCCCCTTTACAAAAAAATAGATGAATGTTAGGTTTGGCTAGTAATGCACCTAAAATAAAACACATACCCTTATTTCTTTGAGAAAAGATTCTACAAAATACAACACTTTGTGAGATTTTAAGTGAAAATATTTGGAGCCATACTTGAATAACTTTACTAGCCTATCCACCTACTAAAACTTGTTATTGACTTACTTTGACCCTTTGTCCTTTCTTTAATGGTCTAATATGCAATTAATTTATTTTATGTGAAATTTTCTATTTTTACCCAAGTTTTGATTGAAGTTGTCTCAACACACACCAAGAGTCCAAATTTGATCTTCATATTTCCCATTTCTCAATGTTATGGGTCAAACCTACATTTTTTTGTTATAAACATGGTTTGAAAATTCACATGTAATTTTAACCTTCCAAACTCCAAAAATCAAATTTAATCCTAACCACAGCCTAAGCTATCTCCAATTAGCTAGATTACTTACTTGAGCATGAATTATTAAAAAATACAAGCTAGGGTATTGTATAGAAGAAAACATCTTGAATTCATTTAAAAATTGTGAGATCATCTAAAATCACTTACTACTAGAGCATTTAAAGCCATTATATGTCATAAAGAGAATATCATCAACATCTAAACTTATAAGGATTAAACTAGACATATGCATTATTCTTGAACTCTCTACAACCTTGTTGAAAATCATTAAATCAATCCTAAGGTTTGGCTAAGTTGAAAGGTGGGATGCTACTTTCCTTTCTAGCCTATAATTAAACTACAGTTTTACTTATTAGAACCATAATTTCTAGATTGTTCGAGATGAACACATTTATAAATGAAATAAATATTAGGATTAGATTTATAAATTTTAAGTCCAAACTACATGTTAGGCTAACAATTGCAGGTGCAAAAGTAAAATTTGTAGCTATAGAATTAAAATATAATGTAGAATAATCACTATTAGAATATTTCAAGAATTAATTTATGCAAATATGACTATAGAGAGTTTGAAAAAATATACAAATGTAAATTTTCTAGGCACATAAAAAGTTTAAAGGAAAAATATATATTAGAGAAGATATGTATAATTAAATGTGTGTAGTCAAGATTCTAGCAGGTTCTTCTTTACTTGTACTTTATATTGTTTAGGAAAATATATGAAAATGGGTTGTTAGCCAATAATTCAAAATATTCTAAGAAAATTCACACATTTATGGTGTGCTCTATCATGTAGGCAAGGTGATGAAAAATGTAAAACCCCTATGGTGCTAGCTTTTGGCATGCACATGTAGTGCGGGTGTGACCATCTATCAAGTGTGTGTATGGTGGAATTGTATTTTGATTTGAATAACTCATTCATAACACTTACATGGTATTGTATAATGTTGGTATGTGTAGCCATATTATGAATGTAATTAGTGTTATGTGATGACCACATGAAGACTATGCATAGATGCACAAGTTTGGTGTGGAAAATTTTGATTGAAGATAAGTAAATATGTGACATTGTTGAATATAATGAAAGAGAATGAGGCTATGGAAATATAAAATATTTCTCGGCTACATGTGAGCCATAATTAGATCATTCACCCCTTGTTGAAAATTAATGGTGATTCTTTCATTATTGCTAAGCTAAGGAAAATACATGTAGTGTTAATATAGGTTATACCACTTGGATTGATCAATGTATTGCTTGGTCTTAACTAAGTAAAATATTTTTTGTCCATAAATATGAGTATATGAGTCATTATAGTGTTGATGATATACCTTTTCATAGCTATATTCACATACCTAGGATTCAAATATGTAGGATGTTGAGATTATGTTGAGACTAAATTTGGAGGATATTATGAATTGAGTAGTTTTGCATTGAAGAAAAACACAATTTGAAGTATTATGGGAGATTTGGAATAGAAGTATTCTTTGAATTGTGCAAAAGATGGTGTAAGGACCATATCATAGTGGCTTTATCCTACAGTTAGGACCCTTGAAGTGTTAATTTTAGAGATAGAACTAGATATTTCCACTAACTCAAGAGGTGCATGAGACATGATATGTCTTGTGTCACTTATTATACTTCTATTGTTGGAATAAAAAATTTGTTAGAATTTCCAATAAGTGCTTTGAATTATATTGAATGAAGCGATAAAATTTATCTATTTTTCACTTGTGTGCATGTATACATTGAATGTTGATGGTGTATGTCAGGAGACATCGAGGGGTGTTATGGGTTAGAATCATATACATATTAAGGAAAACTATGTCTCAAAGAATTTTGAAGAGGTTTATGAAGGTCACACAATCTACTGAGAGGGGGGGTGAATCAATAGATCAAATCTATTTAAAACTCTTTACTTCAAAACATGAAACTTGAATCAAACAACTATTGATAATCAAGAAACCACATAAGCACACATTCACACATGAGAACACTAGATATACATGGAAACCCAAGATGGGAAAACCATGGAGAGAACAACTACTTGGATCTATTGTCCAAATCTAGCCTCACAAAGTAGGAATATAATAAGAGAATTCATAATTTATGAAGTAGGAACCAACCTACTAGAGACATTAATCCCCAAAAGTATTTGTAGGCGCCAACCTACTAGAAACACCAATCCCCAATACACAGATCTAAGCATCAACTCAATAAGTAGGGTCCAACAATCCTACTATATTAAAAAATACGAGCTTATGGATCTACACAACTTACACAAGATTAGATGTTGCTTCAAATACTCTCCTACACTCCTTACGATATTTTGATTATAGCTCACAATGATTGAGATATGAAACTACCATTACAAAGCCTGAATTATACTTGCTCGGGATAGATTTGCATCCACACAAACTCTCATATATTCACTTACCACATTCTCCTCAATTATCATGTGAAGTGAGATGATTATCATATACAACACACTATAATAATATTAGTTCATGTTATCCAGGGATCCACAATTAAAAAGGATGGCATAAGGTGGACCTAAATTCAAATTACATGAAACATGTAATAGGTTGGTCCTAATTCAAATTTGTTGCTTCCAAAAGAATATGATGCCATGTGGTTCAACAGGAACCTTAACATGGACCTATTCCATCATCTCCAGATGATGCATGCTACTAAACATTGCCACATAGTTTTGGAACCACCATTGGTTGAATAATTAGTATAGTGACCCTTTTATCACACCAAAATTTTTACATTCTGAACACAACTTTTGAAAACTTTGGAATATGATAGATTTCATGTGTAGGAATACTCTCCTTTCAAATTGCATAGAAAAAACCACATCTAGAAGGGAATACAAAACATGATTGTATTACCAAAAAAATCTCTCTACCCTAAGAAATTGACCTCCAACATTTTGGATCAAACTTTTGGATTACCTCTATCAAAATGAATAGATGCAGACATGATATTGAAATTATACAATAGTATGAAGTTAGATATGTTCTCAAAATACACTAATATTGATAATTCAAGTACTATTACATTCACTGTTCAACTAGCAGTACTTCTTCTTAGACGTTACTCCTTTGACGTCAATGACAACCAATGTTCAACAATCTCCCCCTTTGTCATTGATGGCAAACAAATAAAAATGCTAACCACACACAAAGACAAATCTAATGTTATTTGGATTAGGAAACCACCTCACATTGATTCCCACTTTCTCTCCTTCAAATTATTTAGCATTTTGAGTCCTCTTTATCCCCCTTTGGCATCAATGATAAAGGTCAACTATTTTTTAGCACTCTATACAATCCAAAAACCTATTTCTTAGATATACCCCCTTGAGTCCATACCAAATTGCTTCTAAAAAAACTCTGCAAGACCACCAAGCCTTCTTATGAAAAGGAGTTAACACACCCCCTCAATCCATGTTTCCTCGTGATTCAAGAGGAGGGAGAAATGACTCCCAAATTCTTCTGGAGAAACTCAAAAGTATCCATAGGAAGCAGTTTTGTGAAAATTTATGCTACTTACTTCTTGGTTTCACCGTACTCCAACTTCACCTCTTTTTTTGCAACCTTCTCCCTCAAAAAATGGTACTTGATTGCAATATTCTTTGTCCTTGAGTGCATTACTAGATTCTTTGAAATGTTTATAGCATTGGTATTATCACAAAGAATGGAAATAGGTTCATCAAACTATATCTTCATCTCCTTTAGATTCTACTTCATCCATAATACTTGAGTGCAACATGAAGCTACTAAAATGTATTCCACTTTTTCTTTAGATAAAGAAACTAAATCTTGTTTCTTGCTTAACTAGGATACAAGACTGTCACCAAGAAAGAAAGTTGCACCACTTGTACTCTTTTGATCATCGATTCTTTCGACCCAATCTACATCTATGTATGCAACTAGAGTGATATTTTTACTCTTGGGATACCACAAACCAAAATCCATTGTAACCTTCTTCATTAATGAAGAAACTCTTTTGTTTCCTCTAAACTTAGAGTCTTTGTAAGGACACTTAGCCATAAAATTTCTTACTTCACCATAATTAAAAATTTGGAAAGGTAAATTACCTTTATACTTTTTAGAACCTCTTTGTAAACTTTTGACAAAGAGAATGTCTTACTTCACCATAATTAAAAAATTGGAAAGGTAACTTACCTTTATACTTTTCAAGACCTCTTTGTAAACTTTTGACAAATTTTGCTTCCTTTAGATCTAATCCAACATTAGAATCTAGTTCAATTTGATTCTTATATGCTTTAAAAGCCACTTATTTCCTTGTATATTTTTCACTATCAATCCTCATTTCATAGGTAGTTAAGATTCCTTGTAGTTCATCCATTTTAAAATAATTTAGATCTTTAGCCTCTTCAACAATTGAGACTTTAAGATCTAACTTCCTAGGAAGAGATCTGAGTACCTTTTTTCACAATAATACCTTCTTTCAATTCCTCACGAAGACCTCTAATATAATTGACAACCTTATCAACTTAGAGCGGGAATGTGGCAATGTTTTTTTTTTCCTTCAATTTTAGACTTTTAAACTAAGCTTGATGAGTTTAAAGCTTTTATTCTTTAACCTGATCATCAACTTCATAGATATTATGCAATTTATCCCATACTTCCTTCACTATCCTGCAATTCATGATCTTCACAAACTCAGAGTTAGATAAACCACATAAAATAACATTCCTTGCCATAACATTATTTTCATGAGCATTCTTTCTGACTTGATCTCTTGGAGCATTTTCAAGAATCTCATAGCCATTCGTAATTGATTTCCAAGCTTCAATCCCTAGAGCCATAAAGTATGCTTTCATCCTTACTTTCCAAAATGCATAATTGAATCCATCAAAGAGTGGTTCCTTATTTCCAGACAATCCTTCTTGAGCCATTGAGTGTGCCATCTTGAATCTACCTCAACTTGTTAAGCTTCTTTAAAGGAACTTAGCTCTAATACCAATTGAAGGGAACACAATCTACTGAGAGGGAGGTGATTCAATAGGTCAAATCTATTTAAAAATATTTAATTCAAAGCATGAAACATGAATCAAACAACTATTGATAATAAATCAACCAAATAAGAAGACATTCACACATGAGAGAAACAAATATATGTGGAAACCCAAGATGGGAAAAAACATAGTGAGAACAACTACTTGGATCTATTTTCCAAATCTAGCCTCACAAATTAGGAATATAATAAGGGAATTTACAATATGAAGTAGGTACCATCCTACTAGAGACACCAATCCCCAAAAGTACTTGTAGGTAGGTCAACCTACTAGAGACACCAATCCACAGTACATAGATCTAAGCATCAAATCAATAAATAGGACAATAGTCCTACTAATTACAAAAATAAGAGATTTTGGATCTTCACAACTTGCACAAGATAAAATGTTTCTTTAGACACTCTCCTACACTCCTTATGGTCTTCTGATTGCAGCGCATAATGATTAAGAGATGGAATTCCCATTTCAAATCCTAAATTATACTTGTTTGAACTAGATTTGCATCCACACACACTCTCATATATTCACTTACCACCTTATCTTCAATTATCATGTGAGGTGAGATTATTATTATATACAACACACTACAATAACCTAAATCCATATTGGCCATGGATCCACAATTAAGCAAGATGACATATGGTGGACCTAAATTCAAACTAAATAAAACATGTAATAGGTCGGTCCTAATTCAAATTCGTTGCCACCAAAAGAACACGATATCATGCGATTCCATCAGAACCTTAACTTGGAGCTATTTCATGATCCCATTTTATCTCTAGATAAAAAATGTTATTGGTTGTTGCCGCATAGTTCCAAAACCACCACTAGTTGAATAACTAGCACAATTACCCTTTTATTACACTAAATCTTTTGCATGTTGTTCAACATAACTTTCAAAATCTATGGAGTACGATAGAAATTTATGTGTAGGAATACTCTCCTTTCAAGCCATAGAAAAATACTCACATCCATATACGGGAGTGTGGACACTGATTTTGGGTGTCAAATGTGCTCTAACTCTTCTAGGTTTTTTACCTAAATGGAGAGAAATGGACCCAAAATGCTAATGCGTACACTCAAGATTAATGTAAAAGGGATGAAATGTATCTAAATGCAATGTACTAATGCAATAAACTAAAAATGAAATGATTTATTGATGCTAAACCTAAGAAATGCAAAGTGCTGGAAAACACAGTGATGTATGCAAAAACACCTAAGAATACAAGTAAATGATAACAAAATTAAATAGAACTAGAGAGGTGCACCTAGAATATGGAATCTGATGCAGATAGGCTCTGGAATCCTATAGAGTTGACTAGAAATGCTGAATGGAACACTTACGCCAAGCTAGGCGACTTAGTCCAATTTCAGGGAAAATTTGTCGGGACAAGAATCTGCCAAATGGGTACTCAAAAATGTAAAAATAAATTTTCAGGCCTGCCAGTGGGACTAATTCACCATAGATGGCAATTTAGTCCACTTGGGAATTTCTAGAATTTCAGGATAGGATTTTGTAGTTTTTAGTCTGCTCTTCCTTTCCTGATAGGTGTCTAGATTTGAATCTAAAAAAAATAGACTGAAAGAAGTCTCCAATCTTCAATTAGGATTTGCTGACTTTGATGGATTGTTGACCACTTTTTGACACCAAACTCTTTGACAAATCTGCATACAAAGTCTACAAACACACATGTAAAGAGGGGAAAAAGGGTTAAGGGTTAGTGTATAGGGGTTTGTCTTGGTCAAACCCCACTTTGGTAATCAAACCCTAGATAATGAAATGAAATGAGAAGAGAATGATAAACAAACACCATGCAATGTCATAAACTTACCAAACCCTTGGTGCATAAATCTGAAGATATGCAATGAAGTGCTCCAATGGATGACTTGATGATGCTTAGAGTGCTTGAATGCTTGAATGAATTAGGTGCCTGAGAATGAATAGATTAGTAGATAGGTGTTAAAATGAGAGGAAAAACCCTTATTTATACTTGATTTTCTATTATTTCCCAAAAATAACACATCATAGGTTTCCCTCAAGGGTAAGAGAATAAAATCCCACCAAGAAATTAAAATTATTTTGATTTTTGTGCCCAATGGGACTAAGTTGCCCTAGGTGGCAACTTGCTCCCACTAGGGAAATTTAATTGGGTTTTGGAAATTAAAGTGCATTAAATAAGGTCTAATGGGAATATCCTCAAAAATACACTTAAGTAGGGCCCGAAAGTGGATTAAGGGGTCATTTAAACATAAGAAAGGATTGAATTAGTGAGGACAAGTCTAGAAAAGTGTGAGTTTGTTACAACTCTTTACAACACTTTGAAATAAGACTTGGTAAGTGATAGAAAGGGGATATTTAAATGAATTATAATGAAAGGGTCCTAGAATACTGTGAAAGTGGGCTACAACACTTCACAACACCTTTGCAAGACATCCTAAAAGTCTTAATGATTCTCAAGGGTCCAAGACCTAATGTGAATGTTTTGGCCACATTACAACATTAAATATAGGAAAAATCAAGAAAAACTCCATAAGAAAGACTCAAGTGAGCATAAAAATGTCAACTATACATTTTTTAGTGACACATTAAGCCCCCACTTTAATGAGAGGATTAACTTGCTTCAAACTCATGGTAAAGTAGCCCAAAATGCACATCGAGAGGGATCCAAATGCACTCATGCTGGTAAGATGAGAAAATAATAATCAAGAGGGATGATCAAGCCCCTAGGATCACGATCACATGGAAAACAAAACATAAACACAAAGGAACACACAAGAAAATGGTGAGAAGGAATGAAAGAAAGCTTCGATCATTTTTCCATCCTGTTGTGGATCAAATCTAGGCTATTTGTTTGGACCAAGAATTGTGTACTCACTCTGGGGTGACGAAACTCATGGTTTCCTGTCAGGTGAGAAGGCCCAAATATACTTGCTCTGGGGCCATGAAACTTCTGGTTTTCTGCAAGATGAGAAATCCCAAAAGTTGAGAAACATACGCTCATAGTTGGTATGCACTCACACACAAGTAGGTGGCTATGGGGAAAAGTCATGCCTCGAAATGGGCTTCCTACTCAATCATATCAAAGTTATACCTTTTGATAACTTTAATAAGGCACCAAAAAGGATAATATTGTTTTGTGCTTCATGAGACATGCAAAGCTTCGTTTGCTTATAACTCATGAACAAATGCAATGGCACCACATGTATGCAAGTTGTGTTATGCAAGGTGGCCATATAAATGCAAAGAATTTTCAAATGAGTCTTGTTGAGTTCATGTGAGGTCTATAACTTAGGGAACATTGTGTCTAATGTCTCAAATAGAGGATTGATCAAAGAATAGAATATTCACAACTTAGGGGATGCAGTGCATTGCTTCAGGCCACCAAGAGGAATGTAATATGTTGAGATAATCCACGCTCATGAAATGCATCACACCCAATGTCGTCTGCAAAGTGACAAACACATCGTATGAAGTGTCAAGGCTGGACTAAGAACCAAGAAAAGGAAAAAAATGCAAAATGAATGATGCCAATGTATTCCCCCACTTTAAAGGAATTGCTACAAACTGTTCTATGAGAAATTACTTTATAGTAGCAAATGAAAATCCAAAAAAAAACAAGAAATGAGAGCCAACTTGGAAAGCCCCTATGCCAAGTCATACATTTTTGAGTAAGGTTGCGTCATGTGAAGGAAAAAGGAACAAAAGAAAGAGGGGTTTCCCACAAAAAGGAACACACCAAACACATAAGGGATCTATGGATTTGGGGTCAGTATGTTCGTTGTTGCAATGTTTTGATTAAAGAGCTCAGAATTGTCATCATTCCCAAAATACACATAGAATGGAAGAATGACACAAAGAGAGTGAAAAAAAAAGAAAAAGAAAGATCTATTTGGGTCAACATGGAAGAGACATAGTATGTCTCAACACTTTGCATCGTTACTAAAAGGAAACACAAGCAAAATGAAAACAAAAAGGCGAAAGAAAATGAAAAAGATTTTGGGTCAACATGAAAGAGACATTGCAGTCTCAATGCTTTGCATCATCCTTGAAAGGAAAACACAAGTCAAAAAGAAAGAGACAATCAAAAAAGAAAAAGAGGTCTTTTGGGTCAACATGGAAGAGACGTAGGGAGTCTCAACACTTTGCGTCATCCCCAAAAGGAAAACACAAAACAAAAGAAAAAATAAAAATAAAAAGACCTAGCATGGGTCAACATGGAAGAGATATAGGGCATCTCAATGCTTTGCGTCATCCCCAAAAGGAAAACACAAAACAAAAGAGAAAAGGAAAAAGAAATGTTCAACATATAGAAGAACGAAGGTACAAATAGAGGAATGTCACAAAGAGAGGAGAACATCAAACGACACGTTACGGGGGAACACAATACACACATAGAAAATTAAAATACTAGTAATGCAAATGCAAGTACACCATCAAGCAAGTCATCTACCTTCCAATCTCAATCGATATAAGTGGAAGGTGAAGAACAAAGCTAAGGGACAATGGAAAATGCATTACTAGGACAAGGCTATCAACTTCTTGCCCCCACTGAGTGCAAGACAAGAATGAGTCGAGATAGGTGATGGGAAAGGGGTCATGTAATAGTGAGAATAGGATGTTCTACAACTATTACATGATGAGGTGTGTGGGAAAGGTGGACTATGGATTGATTAGATAGCAATTATCACCATCAAAATGATACTTGCTCATTATTTCTTTCAATTAATGACACTCATCACTTCTATGTCCAAGAATGCGATGATATGCACATTGTAGAACATTAGCATATTTAGGACATATTACCAACCTATTCATAGGTGGTAATAAAATGAGCTCTTTTTTTAGAAGGATTTACAATTTCCTTTCACATTCAGGTGGTGGATGGAGAGGAAAATTTAGTTTTTTCAACGTGTAAGGTTGTTTGCGTTTACTAGATTCACCTTTTTCATGGATTGAAGGAGGAAGAGAACCCATGGAGATCCTATCATCCTTTTCATTGGTATCATGTAAGGGTTGTTCAGGAGGAAGAAGGACATTCAGATTGGGGGGGGAATCAAAGATCATTTTTCCATCATCATGAAGTCTCCAATATTCTAAAGGAGGCTTGCTATCATGGGGAGGATCTTGATAGCCTAACCCTATTGTGTTTTCATCTTTTGGAATTTTTTCTAAAATTTGATAAATGTTATGTTCAGTTGTTGTGTTAGATCCTTGTTTGCTTAAGATTGTAAAACCCTTGCCATAAGTTTCTTCAAGGTTGATTGGTGTGTTTGTAACTTTGCTATCATAGAATGGTTGAGGAGTTGCTCGGTTAGAGGGACTAGGTCCACTTGTTGGATGAAACTTAGGTCCTTCATTTGTTTTAGGATGTAAGTGAACCATAGATTTTAAAGGTAGATGGAATGCTATGTCTCTTTTTCTCAATTAGGGTCTTTCAACTAATGAAAATAGATAGATCCCACACCCAAAATCTAGGTGGTTCACTCAAACTAAGATATGTATGATGAAATTAAGACTAAATTCAATGATTTAAATACAACTAGGTGATGAAATTGATTGATTAAGTATGCAAAGACTAAGAAATGTATCTTGTATTATGTAATGCAAAAACACCTAGAAATGTGAACAAAATTGAATAGAAATGGATGAAATTGAAAGTGTGCACCTGGAATATGGATGGAAACCGGAAAAGGATTCTAGAATGTTGTTGATGCTGACTTTTAATCCTGGTGGGACTTATTCACCATTTTGGGTGAATCAGTCCTAGTTCTGTAAAACTGTTCCGGAACTTGTTTCACACAAAAGGGTATCTAAAAATGCAGAAAACCAAAAACTAACCTGGAAGTGGGACTCATTTGCCACCCATGGTGAATGAGTTCACTTTTGAATTTCTAAATATTCAAAGGTGGAATCTGAAGCTTTTAGTCTACATTTTCTACTTCTTCAGGTGGCCACTTCTGAAACTTTGATTTATGAACTTGAAAGTGACTTTTTGTTGATATTTTGACTTGGTCAATAGAAAGGTGTCTTCAACAAATTCACAACTTGATCTTCAATGATTTCCAAGTCCTCAAGATTCCTAAATCTACAAACACACAAGATAAGAGAGAGAGACAAATGGTGAATGTTAGGGCATGGGGGTTTGCCTTGGTCAAACCCCTTTTAGGTAATTAAACCAAAATAGAGAAAGAATATAATGAAGCATGCAAAAATGGAGTTGATTACCTTACCATGATGTTTGATCTTGGATGTTTGTAGCAAAACATGAATAATCTACCCTTGAATGTCTTAGGAAGTAATCTCAGTGGTGACTTACAATGATGGAACCCTAACTTGCTTGACTTGAAAGAGAGAATGGATGGTGAATGAGTGGTGAAATGAGTTAATGGATGAATGGGGGTTAGAATGGATGGAAACACTTATTTATACACACTTATGCCCTAATAACCTAATAATACATCATCACAAGCCGACATAAGGTATTTTTCAATAAAAACCTGAAAGAAAATTTGAAATATTTTGAATTTGGAGCCAAGAGGGACTCATTTGCCACCCTTGGTGAGAGGGTCCCACTCTAGGCTTGTAAGTGGGTGTCGGGAATTAAGTCACATTTAATGTTTTTTGTTGGGTTTACATTCAAAAATTCACTTAATTAAGTGTTATGAGTGCATAAAGGGGTCAAATAAAGCATAAGAAAGGTGTAAATAGTGAAGATAAGCCTAGAAAAGTGTGAAATATTGTTACAAGTCGTTACAACACTTTAAAATGGGACTTGATAAAGAATAAAAAGGTGATTTTTAGATGAATTATAATGAGAGGAGTCTAGAAAAGTGTAGAAATGTGTTACAACATTTCACAACACCTTCACAAGACATTAATAAATGCATTTAAAGGGTCCAAGACCTAGTGTGGATGTGAAAAATACCTCACAACACTAAATCAAGGCCTCATTAAGTCTAATTTATCATGAATTATTCCCATGTCAAACAAGAGGTCCTTTTTTCTACGGTACATTTAGCCCCCACTTTAGTGAGAGGATGACGTTGCTTGAAACTCACACTAAAGTAGACATTCAAGAGAGGTTTAATCATACCAATGTGGGTAAAAAAGGATGACAAAGATCAAAGGAGGTTGCGCAAGCTCCCACAATCCAAGATCCTAAGTCAAGCCAACATGAGGTGCAACGAAACAAGATACATGATCATGTAATGGCAAGAAGTAGAAGGAAATAAAAATGGGGTGGATCAAGCTTCGATCGTTTTTCCAACTAGTTGTGGATTAAATCTAAGCTTGTTTGTTTTAGAAAGAAAATGCATACTCACTCTAGGGTGATGGAACCCTTGGCTGTCCACCAGGTGAGAAATCCCAAAAGTATACTCACTTTGGGGCCATAGAGCTTTTGGTTGTCTGTAGGGTGAGAAATACCAAAAGGTGAGACACATACGACCGATATGTGCTCAAAAACACATATGTGGCTATGGGGAAGGTCATTCCTTGGAATGGCCTTCCTACTCAACCATATCGAAGTTATACCTCCTGATAACTTTAATAAGGCACCACAATGACAAGTGATTTTCTAGCTCTATGAGGTAAGCAAAACTTCGTATGCGTGGCACTCATAGACATTGTTAATGAAAGATAGTGCAAGGATTGTTCAAAGGTATTTTGCTTTATTCGTGCAAGGTCTGAGCATCTTAGGGAACATTGTGCTTCATGTTTCCAAGAGAGGATGTGCCAAAAGAAGTATCACGCTCTTGGAGGGAATCAAGCCTAATGACTCCACCAAGAGAAGAATGCATCACAAGAAGAAAGAAATCGCACAATGAAATGTGAGTGGTGATGTATGCCCCCACTTCAAAGTGATTGTGAACACCAGTACTATGAGAAATTTCTTTAAAGTAGAAGAAGAGGACATGAGAGCTTATTCAGGAAGCCCTATGCCAATTCATATGTTTCTGATAAGAGCCTACATCATGAAAAAGGGAAGTATGTCATATGCGAGCCAACTTAAGGCATGTCTTCCACGTCCCAAGCTTTCTTTTATGTATTCATGAAAGGTTAGTGACTAGCCAAAGGAGGAAACAACATATGACATACAAGGACAAGGCTTCCTAAACCCCTTGCCCCAAGTGAGTGTAGGACAAAAGTGAGCCAAACGATTGATGAAATGTAGGCAAGAGTGAAAATCAGTATCAATTAGAGGAATTAGGTTCCCCCACAGAGGGAAGCATACCAAACTCCTGAAAATTTTGGATTTTATGACTCAAAGATTTACATTCATTAGTGGAGTGACCATGAACTTTATGATAGGTGTAGAATGAAGTCTTATAAGAGCATTTATTTTGAGTTGTAGGGGGAGGATTATCAAGTGATCTTGGAGGAGTCTCGACAAGATAACCTCTTGATCAATGGGAGAAGGTGGTCTTGTGGATTGCATCAAAGATACATCTTTCTTAGTAGTAGATGTCATACTTATACTAGAATTCTCTAGATTGCAAGATTTTGTTCTCACTTTTATAGGAGAAGGGAAGATCTATTGAATGAAAATCATTGGTATCTTGTGAGATGACATTGACATTAAGTGAAGAGTTTGTTGTTTGTGTCATGTGGTGTAAAGGATAATGTTCAAGATTGCTAGTGTTGAGAAGTTTAGAATGGATGACTGTTAAGGATGATTTAGGAGTGTGTTGTGTGAGATTGTTGATGTTGAGTGAAGCCTTGGTGATTTCTATCAAAGGGTAATAACCAAGACCATGAGTTGTTTGTTGTGTGATAGGGTCTATAGGGTTGTAGATACCTTGTTCATGAGCACCACATCCTTTTCCACTATATCCAAATTGTTTCAGTAGTTCATAATTGCACCCATAAAGCTTCTTCATTGCTTTGGAAGCTAGTGGTTGTTCATGATTAAGTGATTCAAAGTTTGTTGTGTAATTTACTTCTTTGTCTAAAGTGGTTGAGGTAGATACTTTCGAAAGGTCGTTTGAGTCATGTTCAAATTCCAAGCAACCCCAATCATCTTCTGATAGCGTCGTGACTTGTTTAATTTGTTGTTTTTCTTTTTGTTGAACAAGTTCCACTTGTGTAGGTGATGATGTGTTTAAGGAATTTGCTTTGTTTTTCTCAAGTTGTAAGGCACTATCAGGTTCAAGATCAGCGTCAAGTGTGTGGACTTTGTTGTTGTAGGTGTATTTCATTTTTCAATGAAGAGTAGAAGGCACACCTTTGATTGCATGAATCCACTATCTGCTTAAGATGAGATTACATGAAAGTTCATAAGGCATAACATGGATTGGTGTATTCAAGGTGACCACTCCAACAGTAAGAGGCGTAATGATTACCCCTAGTGGTCTCTTTTTGACATTGCCAAATACCTTAATAGAGAAAGAATCAGGTCGAATGGTTGATTAATCATTGCCAAGCCTTTCCAGAAGGGTCACACTACACACATTAAGAGCAGAACTAGTATCTACAAGAGTTCTCTTTATCCCTTTTGTTTTGTATTGTGCTATGATCATGAAATCTTCATTTTGTTTTTGCACATCCAAAGAGGGGAGTTCACTTTGGTGGAAAATAATGTCAATGTTTAGGCCTTGAATCATTGTTGTTGTATTATTTGGTTGCACATTAAGAGGGACAAGAACTTGCTATAAGGCTATTTGGATCATGTTGTGATAGTGAGGGGAGGCTTGAATAAGGTCCCATAATGATATCTGTAGATAGGTAAATAAATCAAGAAGGTTTATATGTGTTGAGAACAAATAATAAACTGATTAAAACCTATCAAGCACCATGAAGCACAAACTAGAATGAAAATAAAAATAAACAAAGAACATGCAAACTGATTTTCAAACTAGAGTTGATTGATCTCCATGGCTCTTCTCCACCTACACTAGGATGCAAGATTTTGAAGGTTGATTGTTGAAGGAATGTTGGTTACTCAATTCTACAGCATAATGACACAACGAAAGTGATAGATGAAGATGGATGGAAGATAGAAGAATGATTTTGACAGAGTGAGGATGCTAGAAGAATGTGATGCAAATGACTTGTGAAAGGTTAGATTTATAGATTTTCGATGTGGACAGAGATAAGATTTGATAAGATTGATAAGGATTTGATTTTTGACAAAAGAGGAAATACAATGAGATGAGATAAGATTTTCAAAAGATAGAAAGATTTTGATTTATTGTTTTAAAGGAATTAAAACAAGATAAGATAAGATGTGAAAAGATAGAAAGATTTTGATTCTCTTTTAAAGGAAATAAATCCTGAAAAAGATGAGAAGGATAATTTATGAATTATCTAATTAAATAAATTAATTAGATACAGATGAGTTTAGATTTTGGAAAGAAAGTGAGAGGATCCTTTTAAAATTTTATTAATTAAATAAATATTTGATTTATTTAATTAATGTTGGATTTATGATTTCATTAATTAAATAATATAAATTATTTAATTAACATTAGAAAAATTAATAGAAATGATTTAATTAATTAAATGATATAAATTATTTAATTAACATTAGAGGAATGGATGGAAATGATTTAATTAATTAAATAATATGAATTATTTAATTAACATTAGAGGAATGAATAAAAATGATTTAATTAATTAAATAATATAAATTATTTAATTAACATTAGAGGAATTGATGAATTATACATAGGAAGGGAATAAATGAAATTAGTCAAATAAATAAGATTTATTTAACTAATTAGATGATGACATGGGTACCTAGGGCCAAACATGATACAAGGTGTCAAAATGATGCAATGTTGTGACAAGGTATCGTAAGAGGGCAATTTTTTTATGTCTACATTTTTCCCCTCTTTGAGATGATGTTCGAGATGATGAGATTTGTGTTGAGTAACATCATTTCAAAGAAGTTAAGGTATGGATAGAGGAAAAAGGATAATGATATAAAGATAGGATGATGATGGAATGATGATGCCCCCTCGAGAGGATAGGTGGGTTGAACAAACACGGGTAGGCTCTCGAAATGAAATGATAAAGGGAGGGATAAGACGAATGATGCAAGATAGAAAGTGGATGAAGGAGATGAATGATACATTATGATGCAATGAAAGTGAGCAACCATGATGTTTGATTTAGCACTAGACGTTGTGCATCAAGATATAAGGACCAAGGTGACGATGTGTCTTGTGCCCCAACGTAATACAACCTTGTCTAGACGTATGAGGAAGTAGACTTAGAGCATTAAAGTCCTAATGCACAAAAGGTATGATATGACCTTAGATGCAAAGGATAGTGCAAAAAGCTACTCCAACATACACAAGATATGAATATTAGCTGGAATGATATGGATTTGATACAAATGCAAGATAAAATGATAACACACACAGGCAAGCATGCACAAATGATACAAAAAAAACAAGGAATTTCCCCTGTCAAGCTATAAACTGTTGATTGATGGATTGATTGATGATGATGATAGTGTTGTCATTGTTGGGAGCGACATATCCCTAGAGCAACACAATATGTAAAAATGATGATGTTTTTATTGCTTCTTTGGTCAATAGATATAAAAATGGGTGTGTCATCATGTTGATATGGAGAGAAAATCTGATTGATAACTTTGTTTCCCAAAATCGAAATCAAAGAGTAGATGCCTGATAACTTTGTTTCCCCTGTACGAAAAACAAAGAGTAGATGATTGATAGGACTGCTGATAAATTTGCTTTCTGCAATAGAAAACAAATAGTAGATGATTGATAGGACTGCTGATAAATTTGCTTTCTGCGATAGAAAACAAATAGTAGATGATTGATAGGACTGCTGATAAATTTGCTTTCTATGATAGAAAACAAATAGTAGATGATTGATAGGACTGCTGATAAATTTGCTTTCTGCGATAGAAAACAAATAGTAGATGATTGATAGGACTGCTGATAAATTTTCTTTCTACGATAGAAAACAAATAGTAGATGATTGATAGGACTGTTGATAAATTTGCTTTCTGCGATAGAAAACAAATAGTAGATGATTGATAGGACTGTTGATAAATTTGCTTTCTGCAATAGAAAACAAATAGTAGATGATGTTTTGATAACATTTTTGCATTTGTGATTGAAATACAAATAGGATGATGTTTTGATTGTTGATAAATTTGTGTTGTTGAAAAAGAAAACAAACAGTAATTGATGGTAGAGCAGATTGATATGATATCCAGATAGATAGATTGTGTATTGATTGCCTGATATGAGTCATCTAGATAGAACACTTGATATGGGTTGCTTGATATGTGTTTGATGAGTATGTGTCACTGATATGGGTCATAGATAGATAGACATGAGTCAGATTGATTTAGCTTGATTGAGATTGAATCATTGATATGATGTTGATTGATTGATGATGATAGTGTTGTCATTGTGGGGAGTGACATGTCCCTAGAGCAACACAAGGATGATGATAATTGATTGATTGAGTGGTTGATTTGGTTTATGACAAGATTAGGATCAAGACCAAAGGATGTGATTGGATAATTTGACAAGATTGATCGACTTGATTGGTATGGATTAAGGATTGACTTGCATTTGGATTATTGCTTGGATTGATTTGATTGAGTTGATTGGATGCAATGGTTTTGATGAAGATGATTGATTTGGTTGACTGGTTGGATGATTGGATTGAGGTGATGGATTAAGTAGATGAAATTGGAAGAATTAATTGGATGAATTGATTTTATTGCTTGGATTTTTGTTGGCTATTTGATTTTTTTGGGGATATTTTGATTTTTTTGGAATTTTGAAATGTTTTGATTTTTTTGGACTTATGAAATGTTTTGAAGTTTTTTTTTTTTGGATTTTTGAAATGTTTTGATGTGTCAAAGGATGAAAATTTGAGTAGCCTTTGTGCTAGAGACCAATGACAAGGGGAAACCCAAATCTAGGTGCAAGGAGATAGATGGGATTGATGGATGAAAGGGGAGGTGATGGGATAAGGGATAAAAGGCTCATGATATATGGATGAATGGAAAGGATAGGTCATAGTGAATGGAATTGATGTATGCATCATAGGAGAGCAAGGATGTGATTTCCAAAGACTATGTCACATAGGAATAACATGCCCCATTCTAGGTACAATACTTCGGATTTTTCATGACAAAGCTTATGACAATAGTATAATGATATGATTGGTTTAGATAGGATGAGGTATGTCAAAAGATATCCAAAACATGTTTCAAAATTTTTCCCCTATGTCTTCATCAAGATCAAAAGAAGAAGGGTGGATGAATGGAATCAATATGATAGGTATGTATGGTGGCTAAAGATGGTAGGTAGGATGGAAATGATATGACATGAATGATAGCTTGGATAGATAAGACATTGTGCCCCCAAGTGTAAGTGACATAGAAGATAAAACCTACACATGATGCCTATTTGTTAGGTTTTCATCATGGTACTTATCCAGGGCGCCTGTTTACCAGGTTTTCATGGTTGGACGAAGGGATTTCTCTTTACTTTTTTTTTCTATATATTTTTTTTTGACTCTTTTTAATTTTTATTTTTTGACTTTTGACTTTTTGATAGGAGAAGGGGAAGATGGATAGGAGGGACTCAAGTGTCTAGTTGCATGAAAGGTGATAGTCCCACTAGATATGGATGCCATTGCATGGACCATGTCAAATTTCATTATGCTCATAGATGTTGGTAAGGGATTGCATGAGTGTGAGATGGATTAGGTAGATGGAAGATTATGAGGTGGATTACGGAGGGAAGATGATAGGGTTTGTATGGGACTTATGGAAAAGATGAATGGGGAGGCTTAGCCAAAAGCATGGACCATAGGAAGATGGTGGGGGAGATATGTAGGATAATGAGTGAAGGATGAGGAGATGGAGGTATGTGGGATTGTTGTGAAATGGAAGGGAACCATGACGAATGGTTGCACACACTGTGATAAATGCTGAATCTTTTGATGTGGATGGGGTTTAGGAAGCAATGGAGATGTTTGCTTAGGAGATGGTGGATGAAGTGCTTTAGGTACCCACATAGACTTAGTATTTTTATGACTTTTTTTTGGCTTATGGGACTTAGGAATTTGTGACTTTTGAATGGAATGAGAATGTAGGGTGGAAGTGGATGGTAGGAATTTTTGTGATGTAGATGTCTCATTTGACTTGCTTTCTTTTTGCTTAGGTACCCAAACCATTTTGTTTTTAGACTTTTCTTTTGGAGGAATGGGATTATATAGCTTGTTTGGCTTTGACTTTGTGTAATTGTATGCTAAGGCATTAGGACCTTTAGAAATTTTGACTTTATGTGTAGAGGCATCCCCATTTTTATTTTGGAATCCCTTGGGTTTGGTGGAATTAGTGGAAGCTTTATGTTTAGACAATGTGTGCATTGATTGGTCATGATTAGGATTTTTAGATGATTTATGGATGGAGGAATGAGGGGATTGGATAATGGGGATATTAGGTGTTGGGAGAAGTGGAGGTAGATTAGATGGAGGGATATTAGGAGTTGGAAGCAATGGTGGTAGAGTGGATCGAGGGATATTAGGAGTTGGAAGTAATGGTGGCAAAGTGGATGGAGGAAGGTGTATGGTCACATGCTTTTGACATTTGTAGGATGATGGAAATATATGTTTTAGGGATACAATAGGCTTTATGATGGAAAGTGGACTTAGGAGGCATGGAGGAAATACCAACATCTTTAGGTTTTTGTCCTTGGGGTGTATGTCCAAGGCCATAAGAGCGTGGAGGGACTTTGACATGGATGGGCTCCAAAATAACTTGTTCCTGAAGGTCTGGACCTTTACCTTGGTGGTTCATGTTTTGGAGCGTACAATGGACAATGGGAATAGGAGTAGGTGGAACAATAGACACGAGTTCCTTATTGGATGGAGAAAATGAAGCAAGGGAAGATAATGGTTGTTGTTGTTCTAAGGAGGAACATTCATGAATGAGGGTGGAAAGACTAATAGGATATGATGGATGACTTTCAATGGGGTCGATAGTCGGTGATGGAGGATCATTAAGATCTTGATTAGCATTGTGTTTACTTAGATCCAAGGTATTTGTTTGATCTTCTATGTTGGCTTGGGAGGCATATGTCTCATCAAGGGAAGTGGATGTTGATAGATCATGGATAGGACTAGGTAGAGGTGAATTTGGAATATCTTTCTCATGGATGGGTATAGGATCAAGTTGCTCATGGATAGGCTCTTCATCATTATGGATATCATCTTGATCATAAAAACGATATAGATTATGGATAGGTTGGATGAAAATGATTTGATCTTGATTAGGACTAGGGCTTGATGTTTCCACATGCTTGGGAGTAGACTCTTGATATAACTCTTGGGTTGCTTGAATGGAAATGGAAGGGGATTTCTCATGGAGAGACTTGGCATGTTCTTGATGGTCAACAACATAGGAGCATGAAAGAGGGTGACTTGGACTTATGAGGGGAGACTCTTGAATTGGCCCAAGGGGTTGTGGATGACATGGTTGACTTGAAGGACTTGGCATGATCTTTGAGGACTCTTTTGTATGTTCAAGTATATGTGTTGGAGGACATGGTGATGTTTGATTCCTTGCTTGTAGCCCTTGGGTCACATCCTTTGGAGGTGTAGGGGTGGATTTAGGTAATCCCATCAATTTATTTTTTATATATCTATATTCAGGGGTGTGACTTGATTTAGAAAGTAAAGAGGCCAATGAATTAGACCTCAGACGTGGTTGCTTATGGATAGGCTTTTGATTGGATAGTGGTATGATATACTTAGAGGGTGAATGACCTAGATTAGTGTTCCCCTTGTCAATGGTTGCATTAGAACTTAAAGGCTCTTGATTTTGTTGCAATGTAGAAGTTAAATTCACATGTGTTTGTTGTGATGTGGCTTGATAGGTTGACGTGGCATTGACATGTGAATAAGTGGATGGATTAGATTGGTATGAGGTGGAAGGAGATGACACATTAGGTTGAGGTGGCATTGGTTGATAATGAATGGATAGGGGATGATATTGTGGTTGTTGGATTTTACAAGTGGCCATGAGGTATTGGGCTTGAGCTAGGAGGTGTTGGATTTGAGGTGACCTGTGTGCTTGAAGTCTTTGTATTATGTCATGGAATTCGTGAATGATTTGTTGGGGCAAAGGTTTTTGAATTGTTTTAACCTTGTGAAGCATGTGAACAACCTCTTGTGCTACGTCTTCCAATGTTTTCATGGTGTAAAATGTTGTTGATTGGATTAAAGAGATGATGATGATTAGGATATGATATGGAATGACAAGATTGTATGATTTGGATGATGTGGCAAGTGTTTATTGGAAGTTTGACTTGGGCACTATCAAACACAATATTTCACATGTAAATGCATGAACACACACACCAAACACAATGATAAATTTGTCTTTGAAGATTAGATGTTATGATTAAGCAAGCACTTGAATACACAACAACAAGCCCTCTGACTAGTCAAGTGGGGTATGGCCAATTAGGTTTCAAGCTAGTCTACACAAGGTTGACTAAGGAATGATTTGAAAGAAAAATCCTGCCACACAGCCGGGAGAAAGGGGTAACCCACCCTTCACCTTCACTTCCCAAAGGTATAAAGTTCTTTGGGGCTTAGCCAATGACAAGATTTTAACTTCCAAACAAGTGTGTCTTTTGATTCACACTTTGATTGAGGTCATCCCCAGGGGTGATGAAATCCCCTAGCAAGCCTCCTATGAAGGGTTTGACAAAAACAAACCAAGTGAGGTGTTTGTGATCACACACACACTTGATTCACACTCACAATGATTAATTTCCCTTAGATTAGAAATGAAATGTGTGTAAAACAGTTCAAACAATTGTTCTTTTTTTTTTAGATCCCAAATCAAGATGTGATGGAAGACAATGGTTAATTTTAGCCTCGATTTTTTTTTATATCTGATTGAAAACAAGATCTGTTTTAAGAGCCCAAATCCAAATGTGTGACAAACAATGATTAAGAGGTGAAAGATTAAATGAGTGCACCTGGCTATTTTCGCTTTCCAAATTGTTGTTGTGAGTGATATTGCTGCTACTATAGCTCCTTATGATCACCTACAAGATAAAAAAATAATATTATAATGCAACCAAAAAAAAAAAGCAAGCTCATCAAAAAATTGCAATTTCAGATACATGTTTTTGACATAGCCGAATTAGATTTCATTATTTGAAAATTTTATTGATCTGAAAAATAAAAATAAAACAAGAGATCCTAGCTAATTTTCTGAGAGCTTTCTAAAAATGTAAAGAAGTCAGAAAAATCCCTGTTTTGCTCTCAGAAACGCGGATTTGTGAAAACTATACAAAAAATGAAGATCATATTTTTTCGCATTGTATTTGACTTATAAATTAAATATGTAAAACATAGATCCTAATTAGAATTTAAAGAAATTTCCAAAAATGTAAAAATTTCTAAAAAATTCGCCGATTTGCATCCAGAAAACCAATTTTATGAAAAAACATAAAATTACAATAACTCCTACAAAAATAATGATAAACCCTCAAATTTTTTACTGTAGCCTCTTGAGATGATGCATAAGATTTTGAAAAAATATTGTAGAAAAATTCGCATCTGTGTAAAAGATATGAAGAAATTGGTAAAACCTGGGGTTTTGTCCAAAAACTGACAGATCTGCAAAACAAAGTCAATAAAACCTACAAGTAGATATTAAAAACGGGGCAAGGCCCCATGGTGTGTGCCAAAATGTAGATGGTAAATAAATCAAGAAGGTTTATGTGTGTTGAGAACAAATAATAAACTGATTAAAACCTATCAAGCACCATGAAGCACAAACTAGAATGAAAATATAAATAAACAAAGAACATGCAAACTGATTTTCAAACTAGAGTTGATTGATCTCCATGGCTCTTCTCCACCTGCACTAGGATGCAAGATTTTGAAGGTTGATTGTTGAAGGAATGTTGGTTACTCAATTCTGCAGCATAACGACACAACGAAAGTGATAGATGAAGATGGATGGAAGATAGAAGAATGATTTTGACAGAGTGAGGATGCTAGAAGAATGTGATGCAAATGGCTTGTGAAAGGTTAGATTTATAGATTTTTGATGTGGACAGAGATAAGATTTGATAAGATTGATAAGGATTTGATTTTTGACAAAAGAGGAAATACAATGAGATGAGATAAGATTTTCAAAAGATAGAAAGATTTTGATTTATTGTTTTAAAGGAATTAAAACAAGATAAGATAAGATGTGAAAAGATAGAAAGATTTTGATTCTCTTTTAAAGGAAATAAATCTCAAAAAGATGAGAAGGATAATTGATGAATTATCTAATTAAATTAATTAATTAGATACACATGAGTTTAGATTTTGGAAAGAAAGCGAGAGGATCCTTTTAAGATTTTATTAATTAAATAAATATTTGATTTATTTAATTAATGTTGATTTATGATTTCATTAATTAAATAATATAAATTATTTAATTAACATTAGAAAATTAATAGAAATGACTTAATTAATTAAATAATATAAATTATTTAATTAACATTAGAGGAATGGATGGAAATGATTTAATTAATTAAATAATATGAATTATTTAATTAACATTAGAGGAATGAATAAAAATGATTTAATTAATTAAATAATATAAATTATTTAATTAACATTAGAGGAATTGATGAATTATACATAGGAAGGGAATAAATGAAATTAGTCAAATAAATAAGATTTATTTAATTAATCAGATGATGACATGGGTACCTAGGGCAAAACATGATACAAGGTGTCGAAATGATGCAATGTTGTGACAAGGTATCGTAAGAGGACAATTTTTTGATGTCTACAATATCTTAGCAGGAGTATTCTTAAGTTTCTCAATAAGATCATACTCCTTGTGACCTAGTAAGAAAGGGTTAGGTGGGATAGGATTAGGCAACGGTAACGGTGTCGGGGTTGGTTGTGGTGGTTGTGGATTGTTTCAAGTGTTATATGTATGAGCAATGGTATTATGACTTAGTTGATGTGACACATTATTCTGAGGAGGGTAAAGGATAAGTTCAGGTTTATTTTGAGGATTTTGTGTGTGTGAAGGTGGGTAGAGAATTAGAGGGTTGTTAGGATGTCCCATAGGGTATGTGTAAGGTTCATTGATCTAGGGGGACCTAATGGACACTTGCACATTCATAACCTTAGCGGTCTTGGTTTGATGTATCTCTAATATAGGGTAATCAAGAACCACTTGTTTATTGAAGGAAGACACATTAGTAGGGTTTCCGCATTCTAGAACCATGATATTCTCCCTAGGAGGAGAGTTTTTAGGAGAACAAGAAGCCACATGTTCTTGAAAAGTAAGGCTTGGTTCATCCAAACTAACTTCATCGCAAGGAAGGGAGTTATTAATGGTTGAATGTGTTTGATGATTGATAGTAGGGAGATTAGAAGAATAATCTATTTTATTTTAAATTGTTTCTAAGGTCTCATTCTCTTGTTCCATATTATCTACCCTACTAGGATAGCATGTAATATGTTTATCCAATTTTTAGGTTTGTGAAGTAACTTCATCACAAGTGGGGGAGGCATCAAGAGAAGGACCACTATGGTTTTCAAATAGATTTTCCCAAATGGGGGGAGCATTAGGGAAGGGAGGATCATGGATTTTTTATGATTCTTAATAGGGATTACTTCTAACACCAACCTATCCTCTTTACATCGAGGAGGGATATTAGGAGATGAACAAGGTTGATTATCATTGGTATGAAGACTAGGTAAGGTGATATTTAGAAATGTGTCTATGATCTCATGTTCTTATTGTCTAACATCGTCCAAAAGGGAATGAGGAGATGTACAATCAAGACCCACAAGGCTTGAAACTTCCTTCAAGAAGATACCTTCATCACTAATAGGAGAGGTATCAGGAGAAGAACAAGTATGTGTGTTATGATTGTCTACATCTACATTCACACCAATGGGTAATGTAATGGTTTGGTTAGGACTAACATGTTCCTCATTGTTGTAATCAAAATCAAACTCCTAGGAGGGGATATTATGCTTATAAAATACATGTTTAATCAAATCAAGGGAACATCTAAAGAACATGTTATGCAAAAGTGCAATGCAATGATTTATATGTAATTTTCAGATGTAAAACAAAGTTGTTGATTACAGTATGCAATAATCTAAAAAATGAAATGTGGGAGATGTAAATGTGAAATTAAATAATGCATGAAAGGAGCTAATATAAGCTAGATATAATGAAATGAATGTTATAAAAACTTAGCTAACTGATATAGGTAGGTAATGGAACCAAACAGAAGTTGAAAATTAGGGTTTTTAGTTCTATCAAGGGTAGTTTCATGGGTGAAAAGGGATTGATTCACCCAAGGTGGCGAATGAGTCCTATTATGGACATTTTTAAGAATTTTCAAAAAAAATTCAGTGATTTTGATGTTTTCTGAGTGCTATAATGCATACCTAAGTTAAAAATGTAGAATTGTAGAAAATTTAAAGGAATTTAGATGCCAACAATGCAACCTAAATGCACTTTTTATGAATGCAAAATTTGAAACCTAGTATGCCAATTAACTAATGAAAACTCTAATGCAAAGTTAATGCAAGGCTATATCTATGATGAAGGCTCTAAATCAGAAAAGAGAAGTATTCAAAAAGCAGGTTCACCAAAATGAACCATAGATTTTAAAGGTAGATGGAATGTTGTCGCTTTTGCTCAATTAGGGTCTTTCACCTAATGAAAAGAGATAGATCCCACACCTAAAATCTAGGTGGTTCACTCAAACTAAGATATGTATGATGAAATTAAGACTAAATGAAATGATCTAAATGCAACTAGGTGATGAAATTGATTGATTAAGTATGCAAAACCTAAGAAATGTAACTTGTTTGAAAACACATTGTGTAATGCAAAAACACATAGAAATGTGAACAAAATTGAATATAAATGGATGAAATTGAAAGTGTGAACCCAAAATATGGATGGATATTGGAAATGGCTTCTGGAATGTTATTGATGCTAACTTTTAGGCCTAGTGGGACTCATTCACCATTCTGGGTGAATCAGTCCTAGTTTTGTAAAATTGTTCTGAAACCTGTTTCAGTCAAAAGGGTATCTAAAAATGTAGAAAACAAAAAACTAACCTAGAAGTGGGACTCATTTTCCACCCATGGAGAATGAGTCCACTTTTGAATTTCTGAATATTCAAAGGTGGAATCTGGAGCTTTCGGTCTGCACTTTTTGCTTCTCCAGGTGTCCACTTCTGAAACTCTAATTTCTGAAACTGAAAGTGACTTTTTGTTGATATTTTGACTTGGTCAATAGAAAGGTGTCTTCAACAAATTTACAAATTGATCTTCAATGATTTCCAAGTCCTCAAGATGCCTAAATATGCAAACACACAAGACAAGAGAGAGAAATGGTGAATGTTAGGGCATGGGGGTTTGCCTTGGTCAATCCCCTTTGAGGTAATGAAACAAAAATAGAGAAAGAATGTAATGAAGCATGAAACAATGGAGTTGATTACCTTGCCATGATGTTTGATCTTGGATTTATGTAGCAAAACATGAATAATCTGCCCTTAAATGTCTTAGGAAGCAATCTTGGTGACTTACAATGATGGAACCCTAACTTGCTTGACTTGAAAGAGAGAATGGATGATAAATGAGTGGTGAAATGAGTTAATGGACGAATGAAGGTTAGAATGGATGAAAAAAAAACTTATTTATACACACTTATGCCCTAATAACCCAATAATACATCATCACAGGCTGACATAAGGTCTTTTTCAATAAAAACCTGAAAGAAAATTTGAAATATTTTGAATTTGGAGCCAAGAGGGACTCATTCACCAGCCTTGGCGAATGGGTCCCACTCTAGGCTTGTAAGTGGGTGTCAGGAATTAAGTCACATTTAATGTTGTTTTTTGGGTTTACATTCAAAAATACACTTAATTAAGTCTTATGAGTGCATAAAGGGGTCAAATAAAGCATAAAACAGGTGAAAATAGTGAAGATAAGCCTAGAAAAGTGTGAAATCTTGTTACAATTCATTACAACACTTTAAAATGGGACTTGATAAAGAATAAAAAGGTGGTTTTTAGATGAATTATAATGAAAGGAGTCTAGAAAATGTAGAAATGTGTTACAACACTTCACAAAACCTTCACAGGACATTAATAAATGAATTTAAAGGGTCCAAGACCTAGTGTGGATGTGAAAAATGCCTCACAATACCAAATCAAGGCCTCATTAAGTCCAATTTATCATGAATTATTACCATATCAAGCAAGAGGGCCTTTTTTCTATGGTATAGTAAGTAACCAAACATATCAAGAGGTGAGACTATAGGAAGGTCTTGTTGTTTCATGGAGGGATAAAAAGGATGCATTGGCTTCAAGGTTGTGAAGAAATTCATTTAAGAACTTATTCATGCTATCATCTTCTCCAATGATGTCAATAGCATGAGGAGGAAATTCATGAGGAGTTGAAGGAGCATGAGGAAGCTCAAGGTCATTAGGATCAGTTCCAAAGGCACAATTTGACATGTCGACTAAAGATTTGAATGATGTCCAAAATTTATTAAAGAAAAAAGCCATGATGCAAATGTATGAAAGCAACTAAATGGAGTAAAACAACAATTCTAAAAATTGTGACAAAATGTAGTAACAAAAAACAAAAATGCAAAAAATTTATAGAAAATTTCAAAAATTATAGTGCACAATGTGCAGAAGGAATAAGTCACCCAGTGTAGCGAATTAGTCCCAGTGATGATTTATTTGTGCTTTTTCAAAAAAGTTAAATGCAATTTGATGTTTGACAGATGCACAGATGCAGCTACAGTATGAAAATGCAGAACTTTTGTTGTTTTCCAATGAAATATGATACAAAAATGCAAGCTATATGAGCTTTTCACTAATGTAATTTTTAAAACCCTAAGATGCAATTTAAACAATGCAACTGTTAATGAAATGTTCATGCAAGTTAAACCTAGGATGCACTTGAAATCATAAAGCAAATGCTCAAAATTTAGGTTCACTAAAATGTTGACACTGATTTTGGGTGTCCAATGTGCTCTAACTCTTCTGGGTTTTTCACCTAAAAAGAGAGAAATAGACCCAAAATGCTAATGTTTACACTCAAGATTAATGTAAAAGGGATGAAATGTATCTAAATGTAATGTAATAATGCAATAAACTAAAAGTGAAATGATTTATTGATGATAAACCTAAGAAATGCAAAGTGATGGAAAACATAGTGATGTATGCAAAAACACCTAAGAATGCAAGTAAATGATAACATAATTAAACAAAACTAGAGCGGTGTACCTAGAATATGGAATTCGATGCATATAGGCTTTGGAATCCTATAGAGTTGACTAAAAATGCTGACTGGGACACTTATGCCAAGCTAGGCAACTTAGTCCAGTTTTGGGGAAAATCTGTCGAAATAGGAATCTACCAAATGGGCACTCAAAAATGTAAAAATCATTTTTCAGGTCTGGTAGTGGGATTAATTCACCACAGTTGGTGAATTAGTCCACTTGGGAATTTTTGGAATTTTGGGACAGGATTCTGTAGTTTTTGGTCTACTCTTCCTTTCCTAATAGGTGTTTGGATTTGAATCTGTAGAAAATAGACTAAAAGAAGTCTCAAAGCTTCAATTAGGGCTTTGTTGATTTTGATGGATTTTTTACCACTTTTTGGCACCAAACTCTTTGAAAAATCTGTATACAAGGTTTGCAAACACACATGCAAAGAGGGGAAAAAGGGTTAAGGGTTAGAGTATAGGGGTTTTCCTTGAGTCAAACCCCACTTTGGTAATCAAACCTTAGATAATGAAATGAAATTAGAAGAGAATGATAAATAAACAACATGCAATGTCATAAACTTACCAAACTCTTGGTGTATAGATCTGAAGATATGCAATGAAGTGCTTCAATGGATGACTTGATGATGCTTAGAGTGCTTGAATGCTTGAATGAATTAGGTGATTGAGAATGAATAGATTGGTAGATAGGTGTTAAAATGAGAGGAAAAACCCTTATTTATTCTTGATTTTCCATTATTTTCCAATTTAAATAACACATCACAGGCCGATCTCAAGGGTAAGAGAATAAAATCCCACCAAGAAATTAAAATTATTTTGATTTTTGTGCCCAGTGGGACTAAGTCGCCCCAGGTGGTGACTTGGTCCCACCAAGGAAATTTCACTAGGTTTCAAAAATTAAAGTGCATTAAATAAGGTCTAATGGGAATATCCTTAAAAATACACTTGAGTAGGGTCAAAAAATGCATTAAGGGGTCATTTAACCATAAGACAGGGTTGAATTAGTGAGGCCAAGTCTAGAAAAGTGTGAGAGTTTGTTACAACTCTTTACAACACTTTGAAATAAGACTTGGTAAGTGATAGAAAGAGGATATTTAAATGAATTATAATGAAAGGGTCTTAGAAAAGTGTGAAAGTGGGTTACAACACTTCACAACACCTTTGCAAGAAATCCTAGAAGTCTTAATGATTCTCAAGGGTCCAAGACCTAATGTGAATGTTTTGGCCACATTACAACATTAAATCTAGGAAAACTCAAGCCAAATTCCATAAGACAGACTCAAGTGAGCGTAAAAATGTCAACTATACATTTTTTTGCGACATAGGGAATGTAGAACATGATTGTTTTTCCAAAAATCTTTGTGCCTTAAGAAACCAACCTCCAACATTTATAATTAGACTTCTATATTACCTCCATCAAAATGAATAGATGCATGCATGATATTTCAAGCATACATTAGTAAGCAGTTAGATACGTTCTAAAAATGCATTGATAATGATAATTCAAGTACTATTACATTCACTGTTTAGCTAGAAATACTCCTCAAAATTTACTCCTTTAACATCAAGGAACTCCTTTGGCATCAATGACAAACAATATTCAACAATTTATTGTAGGCATGCTAGATGCATGATAAGTTATCATCCTAAGTGTGTAGATGCACACTATTATGAATGTATAAGATGTGTAACTTGATACAATTGATCACTTCTATTTGATCATTAGTTAATTATGGATAGTGGTAGACTGGTACAATTATGTGTTTGAAATGGTTTGAAATTTTTCCATAAAGTGTTGATCTAAATCTTAGGTTATAGGTAGAGGCAATTTAGAGATTGGGAACTTGAAGTAGATCCTTATTGTTTTTTTGTGAAATTGACCATGAAAGAAATTTTAGAAAACATGTCATGCCATGATAAACATAGTTATTCCAATGCTTGGTGGTTGAAGGAAAATTGGGATATATTTATTGATTAACTCCAAAGGTAATAATTGAATTTCTAAAGGAGTGTAGATCTTCAATATTTTTTGGTAGGATTGGTGATATAATATGGTATGTAGGAATTTATGTGGTACTTAATGTAGATGCACATGGGAGACCAATAAACATTTGGTCAAGCATAGGAATTATTTTGGTGATTCCAAAGTCGCATACTATGAACTTCACAAATAAATAATTTGTGAGTATAGACATGAAATCTATATATTGAGTATATTGCAATCAATAATTTTTTGACCTGTAACTCTTATAAATATGGTGATAAGAATATAAAATAGTACCTAACTAAGGTAATCTACAACCTTTCTTTCACTCCCCTTCTTATGCTTAATCTCTATGTAGAACTATTGAAGTTAATTCATCCACTTTATAGGCCATGCATTCTCCAAATTAGTTTTTGTGCGTAGAAATTAGGGCAAGTGTTGATTAAAATGGATGATAGTATCTTTAGCAAGGATGCAATTACACGATATTGCTTAAATAATTAGATAATGGTGTAGATTTCCTTTAGCTAAGTGGAGTATCTCTATACAATGTATTTAAATATTTCAAAGTGATAGGTGGTAGGATGTAAATGCTAAGGGATAATAATGTTGAGCATAGTCTAATGTGTTAATTTGAACCTCAAAAGAGTGGTTGATGTTTGATAAGGAAAACATAAAGATGGAACAAATCCAAAGCTTGAGCTCTTTGAAGGTTCATCATTCTAATGGATCCAAATAAAATATCAAAATATGAGGATGAACATGTAATAGAAATGGGTAAGACTAAGAAAGGTGTGTAATTTAATGAGGTTGTATAGTACATAATAGTCTTGGAGCACTTTGATATTTTATAGATCAAAATGGTTGTTGGAGTGGTTGATAATGTAGACAAGGTAATAGATTATGTGTTACCAATATTTCACTTGAAAAAATTGGATTACAACTTGTAGTGATGAAATTTATAATAGTTATGAAATGTGTTGCACATGCTCCTCCCAAGTCTTACTGAAGATGAGTATCTCATCCAAGTAGACAATGATGAAGGAGTTGATAAAAGTTCATGACATGCCATTCATTAAGTATAATAATTTTCAAGTAGTGTTGGTTAGGACAATGTGCATAACCATACATTCATAGAGTTCTTCCTAAATTATGGATGTGATCTAGTTTTCGACTAGAAATTGACAATATATATGGATTTAAGGTTGATTAAATAGGAATACACTGTGTACCACGGAAATGATCCAAGTGATTGTAATTATATAATAAGGAATGTTAATTTTCACCTTAATTTTGGTGAGTATGTAGTAGTTAATTTAGGGTACCATGGGATAAAAGCAAGATAATGAGTCCACTTTTACTAGAAGTGTTAGGCTTAGGAAAAAAATTGACATTAATGGGTACACATTTTTAGTAAAATAGGTACATGAGCTTAGGTATAGATGTTTGAGCTTAAAATCCTATGCATATGGAATGGGTACCCCTTTTTTTTTAAAAGGGTACCCATTTTGGTTTTTAAAATGGGTATTATTTTCTAATTTAAATGATATCTCATATTTTTTCACTATTTGTTTGAGTTTTCATTGAAGTAGTTCATCTTATTTCTCAACATTTCTCTTGTAGACTTATACATCAAAAGGCAAGGTGACACAATCTTTAGGTAATAGAACATCAAAGATTAATTTTGCACAAATAAGGCCAATTTTATAGAGTTGAGATCAATTTCACAACACATGTTCATCCTCGATTGATTTTGCAATGTGAAATCGACCCAATGATTTGAACAATTGATTCCCCAATTCAATAGTTGTTGTGTGAAAGATTTTAAGTTCTTGATATATTGGTGGATTGCTCCATAACATCTTTCATAGTTAAGCCAATATCAAATTAAGAACTAAATAACATTATATTCTTTATTTAAATAATGTACATTTATTTAATAGTAGTTGTTCTATATCTTAAATCTAATTTATTTATCATTATAATTTAAGTAATATCAATATTTTAAACATATTTATCTAAAAATATTAAAAGATATCAATCTTGAATTGTTTTATTTACTTAAAAATTACCATCTAGACAATTTTGAACCTTGAATTATTTTATGAATTTAAAACTATTTAAATTTGTTTAACTAAGCGTTGTTTACATATAATAAAGTTTTAAAAAATAAAATTATAAATAAGCGGACGACAGTCGAGGAAATTAGTACTTTGAATTAGAGGTGACAGAGAACCAATTGGCGATTTTTAATCTTTAATTCATGACACATGCTCATATTATATTAAAGTACCTAGTTGTCCTTCGAAGTTACCCGAAAAAAAGGCATTCTTTTTACTGAATGAACGTGCGCTCACATCAACAACTACATTCCACGATGCCTCTTGTATCATCTACCAATCCACGGCATCTTCAATTCCTCTCTTCACGTGAAGACCACGTGAACTGCGTGTAACCACAAATCTTACCTACTACACTTTTTTCCCGTTACTCCTGCTTTTAAATACATTCACCCTAGTATAGTACGCAAGCATCTTTCCCTACTAACTTAGCTCGAAGTTAACTGACTAATCAGCATGTCAACAGGGATGATGGTGGATGTGGATGCATTGAGGAAAGCCCAGAGGGCCGACGGTCCAGCAACCATCTTGGCCATTGGAACGGCTACTCCTCCCAACGCAATTGAGCAGAGCTCTTACCCGGACTATTATTTCCGCATCACCAACA
Source organism: Sequoia sempervirens (assembly GCA_007258455.2). Lineage (NCBI taxonomy): Eukaryota > Viridiplantae > Streptophyta > Pinopsida > Cupressales > Cupressaceae > Sequoia > Sequoia sempervirens. The sequence continues at coordinate 91,680 of VDFB02369121.1, read as the reverse complement.
GCGACCACAAGGTCGAGCTCAAGGAGAAGTTCAAGAGAATGTGTAAGCCCATACACCACATTTATATACTACATTTATTGATTTACATTTCTATGTTTTAATGGTTACGGGGACGTTTATGGTGCAGGCGAGAAGTCGATGATAAGAAAGAGGTACATGTATCTCACGGAGGATATATTGGAGGAAAACCCCAACGTGTGCGCCTACATGGCGCCCTCGTTGGATGCTCGTCAGGACATGGTGGTGGTGGAGGTGCCGCGGCTGGGTAAAGAGGCGGCTGCCAAGGCCATTAAGGAGTGGGGTCAACCCAAGTCTAAGATCACTCACCTTATCTTCTGTACTACCAGCGGAGTGGATATGCCCGGTGCCGACTATCAGCTCACTAAGCTGCTTGGCCTCCGCCCTTCAGTGAAGAGAGTGATGATGTATCAGCAGGGTTGTTTTGCGGGAGGGACGGTTCTGAGAGTGGCCAAGGACCTCGCTGAGAACAACCGCGGAGCAAGAGTCCTGGTCGTTTGCAGTGAGATCACGGCCGTCACTTTCCGCGGCCCCTCCGACACTCACCTCGACAGTCTAGTCGGACAGGCCCTCTTTGGCGACGGGGCGGCAGCAGTGATTGTGGGAGCTGATCCCATCCCCGAAATAGAGAAGCCCTCTTTCGAACTCCTCTGGACTGCTCAGACAATTCTCCCTGACAGCGAGGGAGCCATCGACGGGCATCTGAGAGAGGTCGGACTTACCTTCCACCTGCTGAAGGATGTGCCGGGGCTGATCTCGAAGAACATCGAAAAGGCTCTGGTGGAGGCCTTCCAGCAATTCAACATCTCGGACTGGAACGAACTGTTCTGGATTGCACACCCGGGAGGCCCGGCAATTCTTGACCAAGTGGAGTCCAAACTCCAATTGGATCCCAAAAAGATGAGAGCAACTAGACACGTATTGAGTGAGTACGGGAACATGTCGAGCGCCTGCGTGCTCTTCATATTGGACGAAATGAGGAAGTCGTCTGCAGAAAAGGGGTGCCCGACCACGGGAGAAGGACTGGACATGGGAGTGCTGTTTGGATTCGGCCCCGGACTCACTGTGGAGACCGTTGTTCTCAAGAGCGTTCCTGTCCAATCATAAACAAATCTCTGTCCTCAACGACATGATACGCGAATGCATTCGCTCGTTTGCTAAAACAAAATCCTATTTAATTGGTTTGTAATTTGAGTGCGAAATCGCATTCCATGTGTTGTGTATCTCATCGTACCGTGTATGCCATAAGGTACGGACAATAAGGGATGAGTCGAATGTACATTTTAATTTTCAGCAATTTAAGCAATCATTGGGTATAAATAACGTTCTCCAACCTTCTCTTTGTCTCCTTAGATCTTGTTGTCAGATGTAATATTATGGTGCCAACAATATGTTCAAATATTTGATAGTACAATCTTTGATGGAAGCATAAGAGGATGCAACCATCTTTCCTATGAGCGACAAGAATATAGATTCTCCTACTTAATAAAACACAATTTTAGATGGGTGTGGGATTTGATTGCAAATGCACTTAAAATAAAACATTCATTTCCAATTTTTTTTTTTTTTTTTTTTAAGTTCATAAAATATTTTGTTTTGTGAGATTTGAATTAATAATCTTTATTGTTTCATTTAAACAATTAATTTATCAATCTATTTATCACAATTTGGTATAAAATCATCAAAATTAATTTCATTTATTTTTGAAAAAATACAAATGTTTAATCCTCCTCTTGATATCAACTAAGGTTCAATGTTGAAAAATAATAAAAGTCACGAAGTCATGAATTATTATCCTCTTTCAAGTTGATGATCTTATTTGGTGTTTACCATAATTTTGCCAGTAAAATAGAACTTTGGCCCAAAAATTCCTTATGTGGTTTGCTCAATCTCTTCTCATAGTCATACAAGAAAATGGTACAACACTTGCAATCAATCTAGTTGCTTACAGTGTGTCTTAACACACCACTACTTCTCCCACAAGATTCAAAAATATGCCAAAAATATTTTCTTTGTTGTCAATAATACCCATCCATATAAACACCATTCACATGCACAAAGACTAAAGAAGATCACTCCCCTGACCTCCTTTTATATTTACTATGACTCTAATACCACTGTTAGGTCTCAGTGTTATATCTAATAATAATAATTTAATAATTTATACATTGAGGAAATTTAGTTAAATGTAGTTTTTGATTAACAATAAACAGGTTTTGAAGGGTTCTTAAAACCTTGTAAAAAAAAGAGTACTGGCAAAAAAGATAAAGCAATAGGTTGCTAACCCAAAAAGACAAAACAAGTTGATTACAAAGACATCAGCAACCCATTAGCCAAAAAAGCACAAAGCAACAAGACCAAACAAAAAGAACAGAACAAGTGGCCATTAGAGAAGTTCCTTAAGCATTCTAGCTACTTCTAGGTCCTTAGAAATAATCTTGTCATGCATTTCCATGACCTCCTCCATGCCCTGCCTAGGCACCGTTTTGCACTTCTTGGTTTTGCTCTGAGTGTGAACACTCGGCCCCCTTCCCAAGTCCATGGTCTGCAACTCCTTGTCAAAATTCTCCCCTATCTCCTGGTTCGTTGACTCACTGAACAGAGATCTACTAGTCCATTCCTTCACCTTCTCGTTGAGGAACAAAAGACCTTCAACTGAGGATTCCAATTTCTCCTTACTGAGATTGATGATCATGTCCAGGTCCTTATGCAATTGCTAATAGTTCTTTTCCAAAAAAGAAAGCCTTGGGCCATAGTCTCTCTTCAAATTGGTCATCTCATCCACCAAAAGGCCGACACTGGAATTCATAGAATTGGCCAATCTAAAAATGGAATCCTTATCCTTAAGACTACAAAGTGTGGAGATATTGCATAGAGAAATTGTGTCATGTTTGTTATGGAGGTCCTAAACCTCCTGAACTAGCCACATAAGAAAATTGAAAGAAATATCAGTTCCTTCCTTAACCAGACCTGAGGCTTGTGAGTAGTCCATGACACCCCATAATAAACCTCTTCCCTAATGGGAGCTCACAAGGGGGATCATCATCTTGAAAACTATCGGGAAGGTTAACTTTAGACTTACCCTTGTCTTTAGAAGCCAACACATGAATAGACTTGTCCACATCATCCACACTATTCACCTTTCCAGTAGCAGGGGTCCCTACACCAACACCAAAACCCAGGTTCATGTTCCCAAAATTTTCCACCTCACCAACCTAATTACCCTCTAAGACCTCCAAAAGCTTATCTGCCACATCCTTAGAGCACACCAGCCCTTGAATCTTAGCCTTCTTTCTGCTACAAATTCCCTCCTCAACATCTTCACCACAAACCTACTTAAGTTTTTGATTTACACACAATATGGAGGGTTTTTCCTTATTAGTAGAGGGTTTCTTCCCACCAGATGAGGGACTATAATCTAAGTCAATGTGGTACCCATATGACCATGCCTCAAACTCCACCTCATTTTTTGTCCCCTCACTCTCGACCACCTCCTCAAACAGGCATTTCCCACTCCCCTTCTTTATCGAATTAGGTGGACGAGGAACTTCACCAATATAGTTAGCCTTAATGAAATCAATGATAAGAAACAATAAACCCTCATGTATGAAAGGGTTTCTTGGATTCTTTCTAAAATTTGCAATCCCTTCTTCCAATGAAAGCAATAGATAGAAGGGGAAAGAAATGAGCTTACCATACTAAAAATGATTTTAATCATCACAAAGTAATGACCATGCAAGGTCGTGTACCTGCCTTCTAGGGTGAAATACTGCATTAGTGCCATGGCAACATCTTGCCATATAGGCTTAATCTTGGGCCTATCATATCCGCCACAATCCAACCTCACCATTTTGGATCTCTCTTTGTCCCAAAGAAAATTCAACCTAGTAGACCGCGACAAATTTTTATCTCTATAGAACTTTCTTCCTTCAGTCGACATCCCAGTTACCTCCGCAATGAAATCTTCACTAATAGTAGTATCCTGACAAAAAATGCTTAGAACTTGACCATGTCAGGCATAAAAAAACCCTTTGGAAACACTAGTTTTAAATCCATGCAACCTCTCCATGAAAGTGATTACCCCTCCCTTCTACAAGATTTCTCACACATTGGCATTGGCCTTGAAATCATCATAGAAAAGTGGCTTCATTCTGTACCTATCCCCATCCATCATCAAACACTTCTCAGACACAGAGAAAAGAAAAGCAGATGCAAATAAACACCAAGGCGAGAGGAAGAAAAGCACCCTGGAAGTGTGTATGCCTGCCAAGTGCAATACTGAGGAAAATAATGGAGAGGAGCCTCTTGCATTTACAATTTTGATGCCCATGGATTCCAAAGAACTTCACAAGCATGAGGTGTCTAATCAACCAGAGATGGCCATGATAACCATGCAAGCCTTTAGACAAGGAGATGACTTCCTCCAATGAGCTAAGATTTTTCATTATTGAGAAAATTAATTAAATCAATGGGTAGGATATCATTAGCCTCCCAATGTCTAGCTGATGTTACCCCATGATTTTCCATCCAGTCAACCACCCCATTCACCTCATGAAAGGCATGGGATATATAAACTTCATTAAAACCTTGAAAAATAACATGGGTGTCCAAAATAAAGTTTTCAATGGTCCATGAAGCAGGAGAACAATTCCTAAGGCAGTTAATTATGTTTAGGGAGTTCCCTTCAACCCATAACTTTGAGATCCCCTTCTCCCTAGCCATCTTTATGCCATGGTAGGCTTAGTTAAATGTAGTTATTTATAACTGCATGTTAGCAATTTACTCCATCTAACTTCTAATGGGATTTTTAAAAATTTTTACTACTACCATATTAAGAGTAACTATAATAATGATCAAACTCAACTCTAATTTGTGGCCTAAAACTAAGTTTTACATGATTTTAATATGATCCAATGTTATAGGATGAGATAAGCTCAAAATTCAACCCTCTTCCTATGAAATGATAAGAAACAATGCCACTATCTAGAATAGTCTTAGGAGGGGAGGTCTCACTCCTTTAATTGAAGCCATCAATGGCTACGATCTCATTCTTTAAATGATTTTTCTAGATCATGAAAAACTCTAGAACTATTAATGTTAGCAAAATTTCATTCAATATTTCAAAAGAACTTATTTATCTTGTTATGGGATTGGAAATAGGACTCAAGTTGTAGAAAATAATATCTACAAATCACTAGCACATGGAGGTATTTATTAAGAAGGGGGAAATTTTTTCCAAGTTTAGAATAGATTCAAGAAAGATGACCTTCCTAAGCATTAGGTAAAGTGGCTAATATCCTCATCAAGTATTTCACTCTCAAGGGAAGATGCAAACAAGTATACTATTAACTCTTTCCTATTCTCAATAATCTTCATCATAAGAAAAAATGAGATGTATTTTTTCTTGTTATGCTCCCTAGAACAATCTATCCAAAATGTTCTTTTGGGGAAATCTAAATTTCCCTACATAATGTCAAGTAATTTATTGTATCTATAGGTTTAAAATCACCGAAAATCCCATCCAACTTTATTTCCTAGGGTTCTAAACCCAACCAAGATCATGCCCTGGAAGTAAAAAAATGATTATCTCATCTCTAATTCCTTAACCCTTACTAAGCCTTTGGGTGGTCTTGATGCATCTTCTCCTCCCCAAGGTCCTAAAATAGTGGTCATTGGTAATCGTAAGTCCCATGCTCCTAGATATTAAGATTAGTGGGAACTATCCTAGTGTTGGATGTTGTGGTTGTGTTGTTGATATGTGGTTGTCATTGATGTCAACACTATTAACATTATTGTATTGAAAGCTGTATATGTCAAGGATATTGAGAAAATTGTTGAATGAAGAGTTGCAGGTTGCCAGTGGAACAGTGTAGGTAAGGAAGGTGTTTTGTTCTATACGTTGAAGATCAGTTGTTGTGGAATAAAGGGTTTGTTGTTGAGAGTATCTAGTCTATCCAAAAAATGTTTCAGAGGTCCACGTGAAGATTTGATTGTGTTATGGACAGTTGTGTTCTGATAGTATTTATGTGGTTTCTGTCAGTGCTCCTGATTGAAGTTTATGTGATTTTGGCAATTTCTGTTGCTACAGATGCTTCTCCGTTATTTCTTGTTGCTTGTGGATGCTTCTAGATCATTCTCTATACTTGTCATACATCCACGTTGATTGGTGTGCTCGTGGTCAAATATTTTTCTCGTGTGTGTTCGGGTTTTCATGTTCTTGGCCGACATGATGGTTGTAACGTGTTGCAAATCCTTGGAGATTTAAATTTTAATGTTTGGCACACTTGAGGATATTGTTTTGGGCTACATCATAATATTAGCCGATGGTGTTTGATTCACATTAAAAATTTATTTGTAAATTTGGGCCAACATTGTAAATATGTTTTATATTTTGGCCAACAAAGTTGTTATTGAAATTCGTGGTGAGGATATATAAGAGTGGTTGTTTGTTCAAATTGAAGTGTGCTCCTATGTGTGTATGTGAGAATATCATTCGATTGTAGAGCAAAGTATGAAGAAGTTTGAGTGAAGTGTGAAGGAGTGTTTCTGTGCTTAACTAGAATTGTATTCAGGCTTTTGCAGAAGCTATTTTCTCAATTCATACCCTGCAGATCAATCCAAATTGTTGTGTATTCCTTCGGTAGTGAGCCCTCCTATATTTGAGCAGTGAGCTCTAGGCAGTGTGCTTGAATGCATGTGCATTCCCATTATTTTTCATTATAATTTTAACAAGGTATAATATTGTGGGCTAACATCCACTGTGTTTTTTCCCCTAACAAGGTTTCCATGTAAAAATCTTGGTGTTCTCTGTGCTTCTGATGTGTTGATTTTTCATGGTTTATTGTTCATTCATTAGATCTAAGATTAAGTTAAATTTGAAAAGTTTAAATATTCTGTGACAACTAATTCACCCCCCCTCTCAGTTGTTTGTCCTTGTTTTTCCAAAAATTGGTATCAAAGTAGGTTCCTCTAAAGAATAAAAGATTGAGGTGATCCAAGATGGCAACATACAAGAAGGAAAGTCCTAGATTTGATGGAACAAACTACTCATTGTGGAAATCCAGGATGTTGTGTCATTTGAGATGTATTGGTGAACCCTTTTAGAAGATCACAAAGAATATATATGTTATTCCTTAGAATGGTCCTTCCACTCCTGATGAAATTAAAGAGTCTGAGAATAACATCAGGGCTATTGAAGCTTTGCTGAGTGCTCTGACAGATTCGAAAATGACAAATGTGATGGGTCTAAAGAAAACTCATGATATTTGGATGAAGCTGGAAACTTTGTATGAAGGAGATACACATGTGAAGATGGCTAAGCTACAGAGTTTGAAAGGAAAGTATGAAAATTTGAAGATGGGTGAAGATGAAAATATTTCTTCTTTTATGCAAAGCGTAAATGGCCAAGTGATGGGTATTAGATGTGCTAGTGGTACCCTGGAAGAGGAAGAAATTGTAGCTAAAGTGCTCATATCATTGCCTCCCTCTTACAAAGCAAAGACTCATGCTATTGAAGAAATTATCAGTGACCAATGTGACAAGAGATACATTGATTGGTAAATTTGTTGCCTTTGAGTTGAGTGAATTTGGTGAATTCATCTTTTCCCAAGACTGAATCTACATTTAAGTCTACTGTATCCGGCATAAACAAGCAAAGATATGATTCAGGTGAGTGTTCCAAAAATTCATACAAGTATGAGGAAGAAATGAAACAACTTGAAGATGAAGAAAGAGAAGTAGAAGAGTTGGAAGCACTAATTGTGAAGAAAGAAGGTAGAGGACAATGTAAGTATAAAGGAATGTTTCCTATTAAATGTTTCTCTTGCAATAAAATAGGTCATTTTGCATCAAGATGTCCTGAAAGAGTTCCTAAGACTAAGCATAACAAATCTAGATTTTAAAAGAAATGTTACTATGTTGAAGGAGTGACTAATGAAGAGTTTGATAAAGATAATGGAAATGAAGATGAATGGGTGTTCCTTGCTATCAAGGAAAATAGTCTAGTGGCTACTAAATATGCTAAAGTTGAGAAAGCTCTTGTAGCGTGAATTGAAGAAAAGGATGAGTGGATTATTGACAGCGAATGGTCACATCACATGACTTGTGACAAAAGAAAATTTGTAAGTCTAGAGAATTATGACAATGGGGTTGTAAAATTCAGAGATAACAATGTTGGTGTGATTCATGGCAAAGGATCTATTTGTCTTGGTGGTAAGCATTATAACACTGATGATGTCCTTTATGTTGAAGGCTTGAAGTACAATCTGTTGAGTGTTGGACAGATGGTTGACAAGGGCTATGATCTTTAGTTCAAAAGTGGAAGATGTAGGATACTTGGAAGTTCTGGAAATGTTATTGCTTCAGGTAAAAAGAAAAAGGTAATATTTTTCACTTGAATGTTGCTAGTGAAAGTTGTTTAATTGCTCAAGTAAATGAAATCTAGTTATGGCATAGGAGGTTGTGTCATGTGAATTTTGATAACATTGTAAAAGTAAGTTCCACTCAAGCAGTAAGAGATATACCTAAGCTAGTGAAGCATGCTAACACAATTTACAAGGAATGTTAGATGGGAAAACAGACTAGAGTTCCTTTTTGGAGTAAGCAACATCATTCTAATGGATTATTGGAGTTGGTACATACTGATCTATGTGGTCCCTCCAGATTCAAAAGTCTTCATGGGGTAAGGCACTTTATGCTACTTATTGATGATTACTCTAGAATGATATGGGTTGCTTTCTTAAGAGAAAAATGTGAAGCATTAGAGAAGTTCAAAAGTTTCAAAGCTATGTCAGATAATGAGAAAGGTCTGAAAATCAAATGCTTAAGGTCAGACAGAGGTGGTGATTTCACCTCTAGGGAGCTCAATTCTTTCTGTGAAGAGCATGGAATTAGAAGATAGTTATCTGCTCCTTGAACCCCTCAACAGAATGGAGTTGCAAAGAGGAAGAACAAAACAATTCTGGATGCTGCTAGAACAATGATGATTGAAGGAAATGTGCCTCAGATCTATTGGAGTGAAGATATAAGAATTGATGTATACACTTTAAACTAGGTAAATGTAAATGGTAATTCTAGTAAGACTCCTTTTGAACTATGGTTTGGTTATAAGCCTATTGTTAAGTATTTCAAGATCTTTGGTAGCAAGTGCTACATCAAGAGATATGATGACATAGGCAAGTTTCATGCAAGAAGCAATGAAGGAATCTTTCTAGGTTACTCTACTAAAAGAAAGGCCTATTGGTGCTATAACAGAAGATTAAGAAAAATGGTTGAGAGTGCAAATGTTAGAGTTGATGAGGATTCTGCTAGATCATCCAAGTACTATGGATATGATTCAGATGACCAGGAAGATAGTACAAACAAAGGGAAGAATGCTCAGACATAGAATCAACTTCAAATTGTTCTGGTAAATCAAGAAAGTCAAGAAGGAGAGAAAAGTGCAAGTGCAGAAGAAAGACCAGAAAAACAAGAAGTGTGAGAAAATCCTAAAGTCCCAAGGTATGTAAGGTTGAATCATTCTGAAAATTAGATTATAGGAGATAAGAATAAAGGTGTGCAAACTAGAAGAAGGATTGTAGAAGAGTATCAAGCTTGATTTCCAAGATTGAGCCTAAAGATGTCAATGAAGCTTGAAATGATGAACACTGGATGGAAGCTATGAAGGAAGAACTGATGTAGATTGAAAATAATGATACATGGATACTTGTTCCCAGACCTAAAGAAAAAAATGTGATTGGTACTAAATGGGTCTTTTAGAATAAGCTGAATGAACAAGGTGAAGTGGTCTGGAATAAATCAAGATTGGTATGTAAAGGGTATTCACAAATGGAAGGTATTGATTTTGAAGAAACCTTTGCCCATGTTGCCATAATTGAAGCTGTTAGATTATTTCTTGCTTATGCTACATATAAGAACTATAAAGTATATCAAATGGATGTGAAGTCAGCTTTTCTGAATGGTGAGCTAGAAGAAGAAATATATATTGAACAACCAAATGGATTTCAACTGACTAATAAGGAAGACACTGTTTTCCAATTAAAGAAAGCTCTATATGGATTCAAGCAAGCCCCCAAAGCCTAGTATGCTAAATTGGATAAATACTTATTGAAGCTTGGATTCAATAAAGGTACTACAGACAACAACTTGTATTTCAGTGGATCATGACAAAAGTGATTGTTAGAGTCTTTGTTGATGAGACTATTTTTGGAGGATATGATAATCTATGTATGAAATTTGCTAATGAAATAAAGAGTGAATTTGAAATGAGTATGATTGGAGAGATGAAGTTCTTTATGGGATTACAAGATACTCAGTTAGACAATGGAATTTTCATATCTTAGTCTAAATATGTGAGAGAAGTACATTGAAGAAGTTTGGCATGGATGACTCAAAGCATTGGGCACTCCCATGGTAAACTAGATGCAAGAATGATATTGATTCTCCTAAGGAAAATAAAACAAGGAATCTGAGTCAATGATTGAAAAGATTGCTCTTTTAACCAGATTAGACATTATGAATGTTGTATGTATGGTTGCTAGATTTTAGGTTGATCTAAAAGAGTCTCATGTGACTATTGTAAAGAGAATCTTCAGATATCTGAAAGGAACAATTGATTTTTGGCTTTGGTTCCCTAAGGATGATGATATTACCTTAAGTGCATATCTTACAGTGAGATTGGGAGAGATGTAGATGACAATAAGAGTACTGAGTGGTGGTGCTTTTCTTCCTAGGGAAAGAAGGCATTGTGTGGTTGAGTAAAAGAAAAGAATTCCATTTCTCTATCTCTTGTTGAGAGTAGAGTATATTATTCTTTACCAAATAAGCGTACTCAAGTGATGTGGATGGAAACATATGTTGAAAGATATTTGAGTAGTATATGATGACTGCTGCATATACTGACTCAAGTGTATTAACATATCAAAGAAGATCATACCATGCTACCTCTAAGACCAAGCATATATCAATCAAGTTTCACTTCTTGGGGAGAAAGAGTAAGGTGAGGAAAGTTAGACTAGAGTATGTGCCTGCAAAGAAGAAAAAAATTCTTGAACATTTTCTACCAAGCGTTACCAAAGGATACTTTTGAAAGGTATCTCGGAGGGGATGCTAGGGGTGATTACCCCTCTGATATAGAGAATAGAAGTTGTTTCTTGAATCAGTTTGTATGCTTCAGCTATATTATGATATGAATTGATGTTTCATGATTGCTGCCTGGGGGAAGTAGTGATTTACAGAGATATGTGGTTCAAAGCTTGTATGTGGGAAGATATTGCTTATCTTTTCCTTTGATTTCAAAGGGGGAGAAGAGCAATGTGAAAAATACTTTTAGGGGGAGAAGAGAAATTGAGGAAAAGAGTCAGAACCTAAGGGAGAGCAAGTGTATTTGTGTTGATGGTATTTTTCACATCATGTGTTGCCATCTGATACCAAAGGGGGAGATTGTTGGATGCTCTGGTTGTGTTGCGGATATGTGGTTGTCATTGATATTAACACTATTAGCATTATTGTATTGAAGGCTGTATATGTTGAGGATATTGAGAAAATTGTTGAAGGAAGAGTTGCAAGTTGCTAGTGGCACAATGTAGGTCAAGAAGGTGTTTTGTTCTATATGTTGAAGATTAGTTGTTGTGGACTAAAGGGTTTATTGTTTTAGAGTATCTGTCCTATCCACGAAGTTTAGTCCAGTGTGAAAGATTTGATCATGTTATGGAATGGTTGTGTTACGACAATATTTATGTGGTTTTGTTAGTGCTCACGATTAAGTTTATGAGATTTTTGGAAATTTTTTATTCTTTGTGGATGCTTCTTTGTTATTTAGTTCTTATTTGCTGTGGATGCTTCTAGATCATTCTCTACCTTGTTGTATGTCTGCATTGATGGGTGTGCTTGTAGTCAAAAGATTTTCTCGTGTGTATTTGAATTTTTCCATATTTCTTAGCCACGACATGATGGTTATAGCGTGTTCTTGGATCATGGAAATTTAAATTTGAATGTTGCTTTCAGAGATATTGTTTTGGGTTGCATCGTAATATTAGCCGATGATGTTTGATTTGCATTAAAAAATTATTTGTAAATTTGGGCCAACATTGTAAATATGTTTTATATTTTGGCCGACGAAGTTGTTGATGAAATTTGTAGTGCAAATATATAAGGGTAAAGGCACAAAGTTGTGTCACACTTTATAAAGGAAATGACCAACACTGATCCAACGCTTAAACTTGAATCAGTAAAAAGTGGCATATATGTTTTGAATTTTGAAATGATGTAAACTAGTAAAATATGTATTTTTTATTATATTTTTTATTTGTATTTTTTTTTTAAATAAAAAATTATTTTAAACTAGTTTTTAATAAATTAACACTATAATTTAGTTGCTGATAAAATGCTAAAAAATGAAGTTGCATGGGATGTCAAACTTTTTTTTTATAGTAATTTTTCCTTTTCCTTTCAAATTTTTGTGTGTATTTATAACTTGTGAAACTTTAGTGCATGGATATTTTTTCCAATTTTGATAAATATATATTTTTCCAAATAAAATATTATTAAAATGTGCGTGAATCAAAAAATAGTTGTTTCCATGGGATGTCAACTTTCATATGAAATATTTATCTAAAATGGAAAAAAAATTATACCATTTTGAAATAGATTCTTTTATCTAGTGCATCATATTTTTTTCAATTTTTTTTAATAAGTTTTAGTATTTTACCTTGGCATGGTAATGAACCTAATATTTTGTGTTAATAACCTACTTTTAGTAATAATAAATAATAAAAAATAAATAATAATTAAACTATTAAAATAAATATATTTTTGAAAACTAAACTTATGGACCTATAAAAGGGTATTTTTATATTTTTTAAAAAATGTTATTTACATTAGTAGTAGTTATTGAAACTTCAAGTTTTTCAAATAATTTTATTTTTTTGGTAAACTAGAGTCAAAGTGGTGCTCCATATTTTCTAGCCAACAATTTTGGTTGAAAAAGTTG